>JAUZST010000601.1:0-11158 GCA_034779995.1 Parotocinclus haroldoi
ACATACTGTACACGTTTTTGGTCCGATTAAGCGGAATTTTGGACCAAATAAGCGGAATAACATTACATGTATATAATTTGATTATATATATTATATTATTATGTAATAGGATTTGATTCGGTACTTTAGGGTTTGGTCCGAATAAGCAGCTGGTCCCATTAACCGATGGTCCCATTAACTGGAATCGACTGTACTTAAATATATTGGTCTAAATTTAGGTTTTAGCAGCGTAATTGATATAACTGGAATTATATTCTTTAATCCACATTATAACCAGTGTATTAGTCCTTTTTTATTTTATTTTATATTTTATTAAAAATACCTTTAGTACTTAGTTTTAATATTATGCATATCTGGATTAGAATGAACATTAAATGAACATAAAGAGCACATGTTCTACAATATACCACTTATTTGATTATTCCTTATTGCATGGTACATATAATGTCACCTACAAATACTTAACTCTCAAATATTGTCTTCTTAGAGAATGCATGCAATATTTATTTTATGCTGAATCTGATACACATATTATAGCCTGTGTCTTTTTCTCTCCACAGCGTGTAGGACATGGTGATGAGAATCATGCTAACTCCGAGCGTTCGCCTCTGTTTTTGCAGTTCATAGATTGCGTTTGGCAAATGACCAGACAGGTGAATGACATTGTCACAGAAGGCTTAAACAACGTGTGATCATACACCCTAACAGTCAATTATGTGGTACTCTCATCATTTATTTATATATATATGACATGCTTTTGTTCAGCCCCATGGATATGTTACTTGCTATTCAATTGAGTTTGTGTACTCAAACAACTTTCTTTGACTTTTCATTTGCTTTTCAAATGCTTCTTATTTAATCATTTCATATTCATTTTAAAATATCCCCTACATTTTGTGAGCAGTGTATATGGTGAGTGGAAGTGATAACTAGACTGTAGAAACAAATATATGTACCTGATAAAATGAACAATGAGTGCTTTTTTTATCATGTTATTTTTCATGTTCAGTAGTTCCCTGCCTAATTCCCTAAGCAATAGTAAATATTACTGAGACTGTAGCCATTTCACTCTGGTTGTAATAACCTGTAATAATGAAATGACTATAACAATAAGAACAGTAATTAAAGGCAGCAACATTGGTAAGATGGTGACTGAATGAAAAGAAAATGGTGATGAGTGGTATATAGATTTACTAGTCTAATAATAAAGACTTGTTTGGATCTTAATGGTGAGGGATTTGTACTGCATCAGGATAATAGCCCAAACCACAGCTCAATGTTTTGCTACTTGAAGATAAACACAGGTCAAGCAGTGCTGGCTGCCACGGTCTTTCCTCCACGTTCATCTGACATAATCTCCATCAAGTGTTTCTAAGACAAAATTAAGTATGTATTAATATCACAAGATGCCCTTGGAGGAGTCCATGCCAGTTTGTATACATGTTTTCATAACAGCAATAGGCTGAACATAATAAATGCTAATAAACAAGTTTCCTAACTATGTTTTGTATTGACAAAGATTGAATTAAATTTGAAAAAAATAAAAAATAAAAGTGTTTTCACTAGCGCTCCCAGACTTTTGAGCCTCGGTATATGTAAGGAGACTGAAGCCCTGAAAGCCCCACATCCATCTACTGTAGTGCAGTACCTGCTAGGAAAGGAACATTCATTAATAAAAGTAATTTACTAAAGCATAATTAACTTGGTCCTGTGCCAAAATCGAACAGTAGTTGAACAAGCTAGCTGTTTCCCTTAGAAATGATTTTTTGCTTCATACATACATTTTTAAAATGTTTTCCTTACAGAGGTCAGATCAGTGACACAATTTTTTTTCTTATTCTTTAGTTTCCCTCTGCATTCGAGTTCAACGAGCTGTTTCTCATTACAGTGTTGGATCAACTGTACAGTTGTTTGTTTGGGACATTTCTGTACAACAGTGAGCAGGAGCGAACCTCAAAGGCAAGAATCTTCTCCTTATTTGGTTTCTCCCATTATGCAGCATTGATGGTATAGCGGTAAGCAAAGCTGCCTTCCAAACAGTTGACCCAGGTTTGATCACTGCTCTGAGATCATTGGTTTGATCCTGACCCTGGGCTGCATCTTTGAGGGGTCTGCATGTCCTCCCCATGTCTACATGGGTTTCTTTGGGTGCAAGACACACCTATTTTTGTACTCCACCTGGTTGCCACCACACACGCTTGATACCATTAAAAAAATATATATATATTTATGCGATATTTAATTAAGGATTTAATTTCCTATTCCTATTTCCTAAAAATAATCTCCTGCTTTTTGTGCGCATTGTATATGCATGTATGTATATGTATGTATATGTATATATATATGGGTGTGTGTGTGTGTGTGTGTGTGTGTGTGTGTGTGTGTGTGGCCAATATAGTGTTAGCAATTTGCCTAATGCATAGAAACTGGACCATCCCAAAGTAACTCCACATGGACACAGGGAGAACATGCAAATTCTACCCAGAAAGGACACAGGCCTCTCCACCTAGGATCAAACTCAGGACAAGGACCAAAATGCCTTGGCATTCTAAACTATTATTTAATTGAGTGAAATACTGAAAAAGCAGGAAACAGACCCCAGAATTATTTTGTGAAAAGCATGGCTCGAAGTCTTGATGTGTCACTCTTTAAGAGTTATCTTTAGTGGAGCTTGAGGGGTCTAATAACAGTACAGGCTATTATTCTCCTTCCATCAAACCTTACAGCTAGCACTCTGCATTTGGGCAAGTAGCATCCCCTTAGCATCCAACAAACCCAACCTCATCCATCAGGCTGCCAGTTGGAAACATGATTTATTGTTTAAAGCAGGGGTGGGGATCCTAACCATGAAGGGGCTATGTGGCTGCAGATCTTTGTTTCAACCAAGCTGATTTAATTCAAATGTGCTACTTCATCCATCTACTGGCAAAACTGTACCTTCTGACCCTGATTATTAAAATCAAATTCGTTATTCCATAATGAACATAGCACTGTTTTTTTCAGGGGGTGTTTTGTAAGACTGTTTCACTATGGTCATACATAAACAGTCAAGCTGAGGATTTCACCAACCCACTGTATGTGAACTATGAGAACCACGTTTTGTCCCCAGTTGCCAGTTTGAGACACCTGGAGCTCTGGGTGAGCTACTACGTACGTTGGAACCCTCGCATGAGACCACAGGTGGGAATTGTATAAAAGTGATATGAAAGGCTCAGATTGGATCGAGAAACTTCTGTAAAAGAAGTGAAATTTGGGATTACAAAAACCTTCGGCACAAAATGTGGTCTGATCTTTATAATAATAAGAAAACATCTAGGGTTATCATAAAACAATAACAAGTTGAACAAGAAGCATTAAAATGAATAGGTTCATTTGGAGCTGGGTGGTGACCTCATCACTATCACTGAACATTTTACCTCCATTACAATTAAAGAACAATTATTTTTATTAATTTATTTTGCCCTTTAGAGTTCACTGACAATAAAATACTTTAAATATAAAAACAGATAAAACATTTCTAAAGAAAAGGTGATTTTGTCGTGATTTTTTTATACCCACAGCTGAAGGAAATGCACACCAATGAAATATTGGTTATTTACTGACTGTTTTGACCAATTGAATCACATGAAAGGAAATATCCTGTGAAAACGGTTATATTTGCGGTTTGAAGCTTTTCAGCTCAAAAACATTTCTGAAAATAAACAAACTGTATTTTATGGCAAATATATGACATTTTAAATACTGCTGTGGGAAATAAAAAGGAATAAAAAAGTGAATTTTAAAAATTTTTAAAGTGAGTTTTAACAAGGTACTGAATACAACCGTAGCTATAGGAGCAATTTACTTAATTAATTATAATTAATAGTTAATTATAGCTGCTTTGTTGAGGCACTGATAGCTGCTGGGCACTTGATTATATTTGGTAGCGTTAATGGCATTGTGCTGAAAGAGATCTGATTTCTAGTTATTTTCTCTAAAGCCAAAATGTGTCCATGCGACTGACACAGCATTTTTCTTTGGTATGCCTGCTTGGTGCTTTGTCTTTGTGTTGTGTCACTGTTGTTGTCACTTGGGAAGGGTGTTATTAAGTTGCCAGTACAAAAACACACACAGTAGGGAAAGTATTAACAGAACTGACATACTTTAAATAACACAAAAATATGTGGGCAAGATTAGCTTCTGAAGGTTCTGAATGTCGGTTTCGATTCATTTTCAGTTCATTGATGTTCATTTATAAAAAAACGAACAGCCTGCATGTCTCAGGAAGTATCTGTTCATGTTAATCATATCCCTCTCATAATTTTCAGATGAAGAAGATTTATAGAGATGCATGTCTTTTTGAAAGGTCACAAAATCATTTCTAATGAACTTGCTGTTGTTCAGTCCACGAAACTGTTTATAATCCGCATGGATGATAATGTTCACTGTTTCTGAATGTCTTAAATTTGCAAATTACATAATTTATATATTTTTGAAACAATATTCTGTCCATACAAAAAAAGAATTTCAGTTGTGATGGAGTAAATTAGTTAGTAATATTAGTAATAATGACAATAATAATAATTTGACTAAATCCTGCCTGGATCTGTCATAGGTGCCTGTTCACCAGCATCTAAAGGAGCTGTTAGTTATGAGGGCAGAGCTGCAGAGAAAAGTGAATGAGCTCCAGAGAGAAGCTTCAACATCTCGTTCCTGCTCATCATCCTCTGATCTCGGAGGAACAGCTATGCAAACTACTGTTTGATATAACTTGAATGAGTCTGTGCAACTCAAGAGCACAAAAAAGCTACAGTGTTCTAATGCTAGTTATATTACAGTAAATAAAACAGTGTTTGTCAGAAGTGCACATATAGTGTACTAGATTAAGAATTCTATTTTAAATATTTTAAACTGCTTCTTACTTTCAGAACCTGTTGGAGTATTCATGAAAACTTTTTTAAATATTAGCCTATCATTCTTTAGGAGTAGTATGATTGGGATTAAACTACGCCTTGTTGCACTATTACTTTTGACTAGTTTACTAAATGTACAGATTTGTATTGCTTTTTTGGTTGACATTTCTTTTTATGATACTATTATGTGCCTAACAGTTGGATCATGGTATAATGCTGTAATGTATAAAACACATCTAACCTGGTGAAGTTTTTGTAAGCTTTAATATGCAACTGAACTTTAAATTACACTTTCCAGCTGCCTATGGATGTTGTTGGTTTTATGATTGCACACGTTTTAAAAATATTGATATCCTTGTTAATTACCTTATTGGTCAGCTTCATGTATTAACGTATACTTGTCTAATATGTACCATATATATCATTTAAGAAAACTTTTTGTAAAACATATGTTTCATTGTAAATTAAATGTGATCCGATTACCCGCAGGATGGTAATGATGATTGACAATGATTCATTCATTAATTTTCTTGTCGCTTAATCCTGGCCAGGGTCACAGGAGAGCTGGAGCCAATCCATCATAGGGCACATACACACTCACTAATAATAAGGGGAATTTTTGAAGCAGCAATAAACCTAACCCATGTCTTTGGAATGGGGGAGGAAACCAGAGTACCTGGATTAAACTCAAGCGGACTTGTGTTTACTCCACACAGGCCGAGTGAGAACAGGATCGAATCAGGAATGCTGGAGCTGTGAGGCAACCACACTAATGTTTTTGTTTTAACAGCAGTGTTTAATGACTTATTTAATGTATTACTGGTACTTGAAGGAATGTTACACCTATTTACATTTTGTAATTTAAAAACAAGCTGGCAGCTAATAGGTGGTCATCATCTAGCCCTTTTCAGCAAGGAAATTGCATAGTTAATTTGATGTAAAATGGCTAATGGTAACCCAAGAACAAAAAGCTGGCACATGCCACACAGTTAAAAACATTTTCATATGATCCTTTAGTGTCAGCAAAAAGTGTATTTGATACGTCTAGCAACTGGTGAATAGTGAACTCTTCAGTGAGCAGCTGACTAATCTCAATCCCATTAAGCATTTATGGCATTTGGGAACTTTATGACAGAGAAAGCCAGGCATTCAGCAACATCACAAGGTACTTTTTGGAATATTGTGGAATCATGCTGGCATAAGATGGATATTAAGATTTTGCACAGACTTGTGGAGTCAATGCAAGCTTGAGTACAGGGGGAATAATAAACTAATACATTCTGAAATGTAATTGTCATAAGATAATTTATTTATATTATTTAGAAGGAAAATTATTGTATTAAATCCAATAAAAATTCTAAATGGAACCATTTTCATTATTGGTCTCAGATTTTGGCCCTCGCTGGATATATTGTACATATTTTATATGCATCTTTTACTAAATTAAAATTCTGGTCTTTCCAGGCTGGTCCCTCTCTTACTGGAAACCTAAACTCACTTTTTTATGGATGTGGAGACCAGCAGATCGCTCTAATGCGGCAGTGTTGAAAGGAGCATGAAGGCAGTTGTGGGATATAAAACTGTACGGAAACAGGTCTTCAAAACACTGTCCCCTAACAGTATGCAATGTTCTAGACTAGAATAAAGGAATTAAGACTCCGGCCTAATTCACCTGCCCAGGATCAGATGCTTGAAAAGGTTGGAAAGGGGTCACTACTGCTGTCCGAGAGGATGCTTTCCTGTTTAGTCACTCCTCCTTTACCGTTGGGAACTGCTGCTGCTCCAGCCAAGCATTAATGTAAGACATTGTGACTCACTTTTTATCCATCCATACAATATCTTCCACATTATCCACACGGGGTCGCATTCCAGCCGATGCCCACCCGGCATGTCGGGGCGCAAGGGCAGGAACACAAAGTCACGCAAACAAAACCAGAATACCAGGAGGACACCCATGCAGACATAGTTAGAACATAACTCTACACTGGAACACTCAAATGTCCCTGAGCTAGATTAAGCAAATATGGAAAGTGACTGAATGCACGAGTGTCTTATAGTCGGGGAAAATGAGCCAGGTTCTCAAAGTCATGGACTTTGTTTAATAGGGCATGGAAGATTATTAACCGACTAGTCAGGTAAGAGGTGGAAACCTGAAAGTTTCAGGTTGACAGTCACTGACCATCAAATTCAGTTCAGCGTTTGTATATGGGGATTACATTTTGCATGTTTACTATTATAATCTCATTTGAAAGTGTGTCTGCATATTTGCATATTTTCAGATTTCGGACACAGTTTAAGAAAACATCTTATTTTTATCTTTACCTTTTTTATTTTTAGTTTTTACTGTGTACTTTTTCTTTTGCTAAGGATTCTTTAGGGTAGAGAAAAGCTGTAACCTCCAAAACAGAATTTAATTCAATTCAAAGAGCTGTGCTGGCATGGCATTGCCCTTACAATGGTAACAGTAATAATAGTAGCATCAATGAGAAAGAATAGTTGAAGTCCACGAAGTTAGTTAGTGTCAAGGTGTGTATTGTGTGTACTGAACACATTATCTGCTATTATTTGGTACCCCTCCTTGTTTCTACCCACATTGTCCATTCGATCCGTTGTAATGACCATATAGATGCACTTGTTCCCTACAGCGCTCCTACAGAGTGTAGCACTAAACTCTTATTTGCTCTGCACTCAGTTTATAGCTTGAGGCAAGTTATAGCTCTTAGCTGTATTATTTCTTAGCTATTATTATTCCAGATCTATTTTTATTGTGCTGTATTTTAATGTCTTAATTGTATTGGATACCATGGGATACAGAGTACAAGGACCTATGACAAGAACTCTACTATCAGATGAATCTCCCATGCCTACACCTATATTAGCAACCACCAACCCCATCCGTATCTAATGACATTTAACTGATTAATTGCATTAACATAGCTTAAGTTGTGCTTGTTCCCTGTCCTGAGTGTGGCATGCTTAGATACTCCTCTTTTGTCAATTGTCTAAATTTGATTTTTATTACGTGTTGGCTTATAGCTAGTTAGATTGTAGCATTAGGCACGCCGCACACCCAGACATTACGAAAGGCTAGCTCTGATTCTAGCTTAGCAAGTCTGGATGTCACAGGCATAGTTAGGAGCACCCAACCCTCAATACCACACACACTAACTAGCGCCCGCAAAATCTCTTGTGAGCAGCGTCTTGTTATAGATGACTATTTTGCGAAATAGTTGTGATGTGTGAAATTAATTAATGTGAAATGTGAATTTAGTTATTCATTTAGGGACACCAGAAGCTAGGGTTACATGAATCCCAGGAGCCAAAGTTCCAGGCATAATAGGGAGCCTTAGCGAGCTCCATAATTGTAGATATTCTAGGATAGTCGTTCATGCTTTCGCCAGCCAGAAGTTACTAAAATTAATGTTGTAGAGGTGGTTAGAGTTGCAAATGCAATGTTCAGTGCAGTATTGCACAATGGCCCCATCCCAGTGTTGTGTCATGTGACCAAGCCTACAGCAGAATGGTTGGCTGGGCTTTTAGGATGAGACAGTATCCATCCCACTTGGGATCATCTCCTGCAATATTGCCATAGTCTTATGGCAGGGTTAATTACTGGTTGACTATCCAGACCCGGGGTCAAGCAGCAGACAATTAGGCTTAACAAAGTTTCCGCTGGTAGCCATGCACCATCACCCAAACAGTCTGTTTAAATATCTCATTAGGATAAACACAGATGGCTCTCATAGAAATAACTATATTAAAATAAAGCTAGGATTACTTAACTTTAGATCACTTACAAGCAAAGCAGTTATTAGAAGTAAAATAACTGATTACTGATAAACACTTACCCATACTCTGTCTTAAATTTGGATTAGACAATGATAAACATCCTTAAATTAAGCCTTCCCTCCTGGGTACAGTTATGTTCAACGCTCTCATTCCTAATTGTTGTGGAGGAGGCGTAGCAACAATTTTTGACAAAGGTCTAGATGTTAGGCTAATTAATTTTAAATACTAATTCTTAATGTGACTAATCCATCATTATGTATGTCTAACCCATACTGTTTTCAGCTTATCACTATTTACCACCCTTTCGAAATTTCTTCAGGAATTTGCTTACTTTCTTTCCTGCTTAGTACTGTCAACAGATTAGGCTTTAATTGTCGAAGATTTACTTTTCAAATGACCAGGATCCACTCAAGGTTGTTTTGAGTCTATTTTAGAATCCATGTGTATAACTCATTACCGCTGTAATCATACTTTAGATATAAACATTTGGTATCAAAATAGAAAATCTAGATATTTTCCTGCAAAGTGATTTGATTTCTGATCACAATCTATATGTATTAAATAAAATTAGCCTACTTCCTCGATATTTAGTTGATATAGTTGCTCCTGCTAGGGTAAAATGTATTATAGAAGATGGCTAGAGCCTTGGTATAATGGCCACACCCGTACCTTAAAGCAAACAGTTCAGAGTTTAGAACACAAGTGGTAAAATAGTAAATCGGAGGTATTTAAGATTGCTTAGAGGGATAGGATGGCAGAGTATTAACACGCCCTTACAAAGCTAAATCTGTGTAAAAATAACAATATTCGTAGATTTCTATTAAATACAGTCTCCAAAATGACTAAAACATTCCAGAAAATGACTCTGAAGTTAAGCATGATTTTAAAAGTAACAGACTTTCTTTACCAATAAAATAAAAACTTTAAGCATAAAACTCAATACTCATTAAATCAAACATATATTCAGCAACCCTCCAGCACTCGTGTTAATGTCTGTTTAATTAGCTGTAAATCAGGACTAGAATACTTCACCCCAATTACTTATAATGAACTGTCCTCACTGAGCAGCTCATCTAAGTCAGCAACATGGTTATTAGATCCAATCCCTACATATTTACTCAAAGAATTAATACATAGTATTACACAAAAATTAACACTGCTTATTATTTTAAATGCATCCCTTACTTTGATTATGTGCCAAAATCCTTTAAATGTGCCATTATTAAAACACTGATTTATAAAGCCAATCTTGACTATTGTGTTCTGTTCTAATTATAGACCAATTTTAAATCCACCATTCCTCTCCAAAATCTTAATAAATCTGTCTATCAGCAGTTCTGAACTTACCTCTAAAGTAACAGTATTTATTAAGCATTTCAGTCAGGATTCAGGCCTCATCATAGTACTGAAACAACATTAATATGTGCACTTAATAATCTATTAATATCATCAGATAATGGACATATTTTTTTCTCGTTCTGTTATATTTGAGTGCAGCATTTGACACTATAGATCATGATAACTTACTAAATAGGCAAAAAAATACTGTAGGTATTAAGTATCTGGTACTTTTTTAGCTTAAATTCTATAGACCGACAGATACCAGTTTGTTTATGTAAATAATATATGTTTTGTTAGGTGTTACGTTTGATTCAGATAACTCCCTGAGAGATCTGATCACACAAATTGCTTTCTTTCAGTTCCTCCACCTCAGCATCACACTATTGGTCTTCAACAACAGAAACCAGTCCCATCATACCAAGTCCCACCAGAGTGCAGTAACTTCCTTCATCATTCAGTTATCAGGAGACAATATGCCTCCAAGGACTTACCGCTGAGGACTAGATATCTCATATCTTATACATTATTCAGTTGTTATTATTTAGAATTATTATTTAATTAACTAATTCAGATAACATCTAGACCACCCAAGGGGGATAGGTCCCTTTTTGAGTCTTGGTCCTCCCAAGGTTTCTTCCTTCTACATACAAGGAGTTTTTCCTTTCCACTGTCACCCTATTCTTGCTCAGTTTGGGATTGGCTTTTTAAGATAATACTATATTGCAAATCTGCGTTGACAATGCACCATTATGAAAACCTTATACAAATAAATTTGACTTGTATTTGACAAATAAATCTTTTCTTATCTTACATACAAGTGGTGAGCAACCCCGAGCTGAACCTAATCAACCGCTAATTGACCGCTAATGGGCTCTAAACGCTATATTGATAACACAGTTTTTCTCTTTATTCATGATTTATGACACAGGTAGTGCTGCTTTTATATACATGTAATTTACCAAGTAACATTTATTGGCGTCACAGCTCAGAATCCTTACCATGTTTTTCAAGCCTTTCTTTAAAGCATTACAGTTTCGGAGGCTCACGGCAGAACTGGCGTATTCTCTGCTGTAATCCCGAGTGAAAACAAAAGAGACAATAAATAATAAATACTGCGAACAACTTAAACTAATGAT
>JAUZST010000602.1:1069-23250 GCA_034779995.1 Parotocinclus haroldoi
TTTGAAAACCCCCCCCCCCCCCCCCCCCCTAATTTGGACGACTTATTAAATTTCTGCAGGCCTTAGAGTGGCCACTGTAGTACCTGTTAGTGGTCCTGCCCAAAAGGACCTAAAGGTCCCTTGATAGCGCCTTAACAAACTGTGTGTTGCTTCTGAGCCATGAACCCAGTCATTTTTGGACCTCGTTGCGTTCCGGGTTGGGCACATTCCGTTGTGGGCTATTGAAAGGCCAGTGTTTATTTATACATGTTCCTAAAGTAGTCTCGTGCTTTAACACAAATCCTAATGGTTGACGTCCTCCTTGAACGTTTGTGCGCCGTTGTGCAGGTGGATTACGGCGCGACAGCAGAGGAGCTCGAAGCTCATTTTCATGGCTGTGGCTCTGTTAACCGGGTCACCATCCTGTGTGATAAATTCACAGGGCACCCCAAAGGGTAGGTCCATGGTTTCCTTACCACTTAGTCACTTGCATGTTTGTATTTTTTATGGGTTTGGGTCGAATCTTTCACTCGTTAAGTAAAAGCAGGACACTTTTCCTCACGGTTTCTCATGTTTTAGCGAGGGTTTGTAAACTAGACCATGTAGATATTGTTATTATAGTCTTTATAGACCATTTTGGAAAAGCACCACTCTTAGTACAGTATTGTTTTTTTAATTAAAACATGGATTGGTGGTAAAAAAATATTAGAGGTTTGTGAAAACTTGAGGGGGAAAAAAAAGCATGATGCCAGACTGGCGGTGGAAAATGGTACTTTCTTGTAAAAATATGAAGGAAAACCCGAAATGTTTCAGTGCCTGTGCTGTAAAAGAGCAAGGCTTCACTCCGGCTGCCTCATACAAGGGATTTAAATAGCAGCGGGTGTGATTAAGGGTATACAGGACGGGCGAGGAACCCCAACCACCTCTTTTTTTTTTTATTTTTTTTTTTTTTTTTTTCCCCACAGATTTACTACCATGCTTCTGATTCATAGCCTGTTTTTATAAATATTATAATTGTTTTTACGTTTATTAACTTGAATCCGTTGTTTCAGGTTCGCGTATATCGAGTTTGCAGATAAGGAGTCCGTTAGAACAGCCATGGCTCTGGACGAGTCCTTATTTCGAGGAAGACAGATAAAGGTAACGGTGCACAAATAAACAGGACGGTGTGATAGGATACACACACACACACACAGTCCTAACCTGTTACATGTTGTACATTGGAATCATTTCTTTAGGTTTAAGTTTACTTTTAGTCTATCATGGCTTGAAATGGAAGGTTAAAATCTTAATGTAAACATAATCTGGGTAATCCAGTGCCAGTTTTTGTGCCCAGTCACCAGTTACTGTTTGCTTTCACCAGTTGCTTTGACCCGTTTGTACCTGTGGTGGGTTATTGAACCTGGTCCTTATTTTAAATCCACAGGTCGGCGCCAAGAGAACAAATCGTCCCGGCATTAGCACCACAGACCGTGGGTTTCCACGGGCCCGGTTCCGGTCACGCGGGGGCAGTTTTTCATCTCGGGCTCGGTATTACAGTGGATACACACCTCCCAGAGGAAGAGGACGTGCCTTCAGGTGAGCATCTCACACGCACAGGAGAAAAAGTGAGCGAAAGTGGGGTCAGCGAGTGGTGCTGCTTTCTCATCCGCCCTAAATAAACCTGTTTTACCTTCATTTCTCCTCCCAACACATCGTTTTAGTTTTAGAAGCTCTGATTTTATATATATATATATACACACACACACACACACATTTTATATATATATATATATATATATATATATAAAATGTATGTGTATATATAAAAATAAACAATGCAAATCATGTTTATGACCAACCATTGGTCACTCAAACGCTCTGTAGCTCTTTATTAGGTCCACTTGCCTCCATTAGCTTGTCTCCTAAACACACACCTCTCAAAGCTAGGTGCTTTAGTTGGTTCTGGTTTGGTAAATATTCATTGATAAATGTGCTCAGATACAGTAATGACCGTCTTTAGGTTTCGGATTTGGTTATTGTTTAAACTAGGGATTGGAAATATAAAAATATATATCAGTATTTGTAGACGTTTTCACGATACCTGATCAGTAGCAACAGATTCAAATATCTATACTATAATACTTAAATAAAATCTGGAGTGATTTTTATATTCAGAATGTATATATATATTCTGCAGTTTCTCCAGTTAGTCGGAAAAGCATATTGGTTTATCACGATATAATAAGATATCATCATATTGGCCACCTCTAGGTTCAATAGATGCTGCTTGTAACTTTACTGTATTTACAAATAGTATTAAATCTCTTAGAAGCATTTGCATCCTCTTACACCCCTACTGTTTTGCATAATTTTTTTTTTTTTTCTTCGTTATGGTTCTGTGAGAAACATGAGAATCGAGTTCTCCCGACATAAAATCATGTTAGTTAATCATGTGTTAGTTAACCGGGCTGGTGGACCTAATAAAGAGGCAAGTATTTCATTTTCTTATGTCATATCTATATAGGATTCTATTCACTTCCAGAATGGAGGTTTCATTCCTGCAGCCTGATAATGACTTCTGTATTTAAGTGTGTGTGGGGTGGGGGGGAGCTCAGAGTGTGTGTGTGTGTGTGTGTGTGTGTGTGTGTGTGTGTGTGTGTGTGTGTGTGTGTGTGTGTGTGTGTGTGTGTGTGGGGTCTCGCCCCTTTTGTGATGCTTCATGTCATTGGTTGTGTTTGTGCATGTCCGGTGTTCCATCCAGCTGTTAGGCTCTGAGTTAACTCTGTAAATTAAACATGATTGACAAGCAAACAAACAACGAATAACAGGTACGATGTCGTTAATGGCACCCCCGGTATAGAGTAACTGAACAGACAAAACGGTGCTGCTCACCTCCAGCCGAGAAGGCAGGACTTTTAGGTGGCCATTTCGCCAAACTCTGTTTATGGTCATGCAGTTTATTCAGATGATGACAAATTATTTTGGGTTGTGTGTAATGAGGGGTCGAGCCACTCCTGCGCATCGTGAAGCAGCTCCCGTATTTGGGTCCTGCCTCTGCACAGGTTTTTCTTGCTCAGTCTTTATATGTACTCTGATCTAGACTGAGTGAAAACACAGGGTTTTATTTTATTTTAGCGAAACATCCATTTTCTTAGCGCTCGTTCTTTAAATGTTAATGTTTGGGATGATGTTTATACAAATAATCATCAATAAAATTGGAGTAAATCAAATACCGGAACCAGACATTAAGCCTTTGTGTTTGTTTGCTGAAACATTTGGATGGAAACATGCTTGCATGTGAGTGTGCGTGTGTGCATGCGCACGTATGTCCATCATCTCTCCCCTACAGTGACCACAGGAGCCCTAACAGAGAGAGATAAAGAGGGAGAGACGATGTCTTCAGTTTGTCCCCCAGTTTGAACCCTTTCGTAATCGTGAAGCGTTCAGCTTCGTTAAAGTCACTGTAGCTTAATTAGAGAGATTCGTTATCGTACACCTCTCGGCGCTAGAAAGCCCCTTAAACGGTACATGCACGGTAGTCGCTTATAAACTAGGGGGAAAGAAATTGGTGTCCATCGTCTTCGAGCGAAAAAAAAGAACTCACCCTCTTTTTCTCTCTCTTTTTTTCAGGGGCCGAGGGCGAACAACATCGTGGTATTCCCCTTACTAATAATCCCTCCACTCATTTCCCCTTTTTACTGTCACCCCTACTTTCCCCTGTTAGAGAAAAAAAGCCTCTCAATAAAAGGAAGATAAAAGAAGAAAAAAAGACAAAAAAAAGGAAAGAGAGAGGGAGAAAAGAAAAAAAAAAAAGAAAAAAAAAGAAAAGAACAGATCCTCTCCCGGACAGACTGACTTGACTGACTGCTCTGTGTGTGTGTGTGTATACATTTGAGTGTGAGAGAGAGAGCGAGGGGTGTGAGAGGGTGTGTGAGAGAGAGAGAGAGCGAGTGAGCGAGAGAGGGGGGGTGTGTGAGAGGGGGAGAGAGAGGAGGGCGGTGCCCGGTAAGGTGTTTTTGGGGCGGTTCTTTTGCTTCTCGTTTTGGGAATGATTTACAGAAGTAATGATGTGATGTCAGGCTGCAGACGTGTCTCCTTTGATCTGGCTGTCAGTTCCTCACACATCACAAGGAGCAGCTGTGTGTGTGTGTGTGTGTGTGTGTGTGTGTGTGTGTGCGAGATGTTGTGTTGTACACTTACTGTGTTTCGGAGCGTTTGTACTCACCATTTCCCATTCTCTTATCATTATTTTCCTTCTCTCGAGTTTTTGTAGCTGCTCCTTCTCCTACCTCGCCAGTTCGGGTTTTGCTCCGTTTGTGGGAGGAGCTTCATCGTTTCGTTCCTTTTTTTTTTAAATAGCGCTCGAACACAAGACGGCATGATTTGGATCTCGTTTTCTCAACCTTTTCCCCTCCGGCTCATCGCAGGGCACGATTTCAGCTTTCTTTCTCTTTTTTTTTTTTTTTCATTATTTTTTTTCTCTTTACATTGTGTGATTCTGCATCCTATTTTTTTTTTTTACTTATCTTTACTAATAATTCCTTTATTTTACCTTCCGTCCTCCTCTCGCAAATGCCCAGGCTGTCGTTTTTGACGTCTTTTTGTCCCTGTACTCGTTTTTCTGCCTGTTCCTCTCCGTCTTTTCCGCTTTGATCGTAGCTCGTTTTTCTCCTTTTAATTCGCTCATTTTTAAAAAAAAAAAAAAACATCATCTTTCCCATTTGCTTTCTCTCGGGTCAATATTAAATCTCTCCTTTATGTCTCGTCGGGACCTCTGCGCTTTTTTTTTTTTCCCCCCGAGCCATCCTCCTCTTCTTCTCTTTTCTTCCTCCCCCACCCCACCCCCCCTCTCTCTCTCTCTCTATACTAGACCACTTCTTGTCGTTTCAGGTTTCAGGACCAGTGGAGGCTGAGCACTCCTCCTCCCCCTGTGGCTGCAGCGCCCCCTACAGTCTCTCCGTCATCCCTCTCTCTGTCCGCCCCCTCTATCCCTTTGTCCACGCTAATGTGGGGGGGCGGGGGAGGGGCACAGGGCGACCCGCGTCCCATTTACTATAATAATAAGCGCTGAACGTAGCAGACGCAAAAACAAAAAAAAACTAACGCTCACACGCACCAACACACACCTCCACCACCACATATTTATATAGCGAAAGGGTTCGAGCAGCCGGGGCAACGCGGGACGGACGCGCAGCGGGAGAGGATAAGGCGGGGCAGGCGCTAGGGGTGCTAGGGCCCTTGTTTCAGAACGGGGACTGATCCCAAAAAGGCTGCTTAAGAACGAAGAAGTGTTTTTATTTGGCGGGAGAGGCGTGCGGAGAGGGTTTGTTGGGTTCCCGCTTGGGCCTTTTTTTTTTATTATTATTATTTTTTTTGGTGGTTTTGAGATTGGGAGTGGGTTTAAAAAAAAAAAAAAAAAGGTTTGCTTTTTTTAATTTTTATTTTAAACCCATGAGTCTGTAATTAAGAAAAAATAAAAAAGATTGTAAAAATGAAATGTCGGGATTGTGTTTTTTTTTTTTTTTTTGGTGTGTAATTGTATTTAAATGCTAATTTAATACTATTGATGTTTTATGTAATGTTAACGTTCGTCGTAGTCTGTTTATTTACACTAATAATATTAATTAGGTATTTTATCTCTGGTCAAGTTTTTTTTTTTTTTTTTTTAAACTTTGTCGCGCTTGTATGTTTTGGGATTATTTTTTTTCCTTTCCACTGTCACCCTAGGCTTGCCAAGTTTGCTTATGGGCATAGATAATAGATCGAGTGTCCAAACCTTTTCAGAAGTTCTGTTTTTAAAAAAAATGTTTAGAAGTTTTCAGAATTTGAGTTGGAAAAAAGCTGGAGTGGATCATTTTTTTAAAAAGTGGATTTGTATTGGTGTTTAGTTGCTTTTAAAAAAAAAAATTGATCCCAACTAGGGGATCAGGATTTACCAAATACTGCTTCCTTTAAAAATCCAGTCAGTTTCACCCTAACTAATATTCTGATCTTGTTTAAGTTTTTCCTTGACACTGTTGCCCGAGATACTTTCATGTGACTGTCCTGTTGTTCTGCTGAGATGATCTTAGGTAAAATCTGGAGCAAATTCTTTGAAACGGTGGATCTGGATTGGTGTTAGGTAAAGCCTGGAGTGGAAAAGCGGGCTAGATTCTTTAGGAAGGTTGATTGGTATTTGGGTTAGGTAAAACCTGGAATGGATTGTGTAAAAAGCAGATCTGGATTTCAGTTGGGTAAAAATCTTGTGTGGATCTATACATTTTGATGTGTATATGCAGAGCTGAAAGTGATAAGTCCATTCTCTTTACCCAGAAACCTCTGGTATTAAGTTACTAAGCCAGACATCCCATTAATCATTAACCTTAAACGTCTGGATAACTTTAAAAAAAACTTTGTCTTTTACGCCAGCACGAGCAGGTCCTAAGAACATAAAGCCTCTCCTTTTTATAAAATGTTTTAAAGCCAAACAAAACAAGAGGCTACAGCATTAAAACAAAATTATGTTTATTTAACATTCAGACTGGAGCTGACTAACATTACACATGAATCCAGTCCAGAGGCTCCTACTTCCGCTTCTTGAACACTAGAGGGGGGAAAGGGGGGGGCACATTATAATTAAAAAAAAAAAAAACGTTTAGTGAAGAAAACGTAATTCCAAAGAAACCGCACTTACGCTTCTTTTTGTTCTTCTTCTTTAACACTTTCTTCTTTTTGGGTCTGGGATCGTCCATATCCTGCAGTCATTACACACAGGGGTCAAAAGGGACTAAAAATCATTTCGATGTCTGACTGGGAATCAAAAGGATAATTTCCCTGTCCCAATATTTATGGCTACAAAAATGTCAGAATCTTGTACTGAGACTAAAGCCTGACGTCCCGTCACTCACCGGGGCGCCCGCTCCGGTCAGTGCACTGATGTCGCCGAAGTGTGTGATGCGGTTCAGCTGAGATGCCATTCCCATCACGCGTCTCTTCTTGGCTTTCTGGTCGCGGGTCAGACTCAGACGTACCATCATGGACTCCTCGTAGTTCTTCCTGCGGAGACAGAACCGTCAGACCTGTTACAGAACCACAGGGAATTGTAATTAGTGCTGTTCTATCGTTAGCATTATGTTATCCCGACCTGTGCTGCTCCTCTCGGATCTCGCGGTCCGTCTGGAAGTCCTGCCTGTCTCGGATCTCGTCCGGGGCGTCACTGTGCTGCTGCCGGAGCTCGGCGATGACGGAGCTACGCAGTGCCGCCTTCCTCTGCTTATCCTGCAGCGCTTTGTGCCTGTCTGATTCCGTCAGATCGCCGTCTGCAAGGGAACGGGAAATGGCGTCATTGTCACATTAGCCTTAATCTGCATCTTTGTGTTGAGTGACGGATTTTGACAACACTGCCAATATTTCCTTCGTACTGTGAAAACTGTGACCTCTCCTAAATCTGAGTCTTGCCATGCAGTCCAATTTGAGAAAAAAAAATTTTGTTTTGAAAAAGAACACAAGATAAGTAAAATCTGGAATGGACTATTACAGATAGTGGATCAGGATTTGGAGGGAAACCTGGAAAGGAAAGGACCAGGACTAGATTCTTTATAAAGTGGGTTGGGATCTAGGTTGGGTAAAACCAAGACCAGATTATTTTCTAAAGCAGCTCCTCGTCTTATTTTCATTTAAAACTGACAAATCAGATCTTCTGGTGAATGAATGATTTACCATAATGCACAGGGGCAATTTTGGGTGGAATATATTTCCTGCCAGCAGAGGTCACCTTCTGTCCAGATTCAACTCTTCCATCTTCATTATCTGAGTCCTGATCGAGCTGAGAGAGAGACAGAGAACAAACGTTACCAGACGAACCGTTTGAAGACCAGACCATCAGCGCTCAGAGCTTTACCTTACTAACGAGATTCTCCGGATTAGGACGGAAATGTAACGGATCATTTTCAGCTGTAACAGGAGAGACGATACAAAAATGAGCACAAGACCCACACACAGGATTAGGGCTGCAACAACGAATCGATAAAATCGATTATTAAAAGTGTTGGCAATGAATTTCGTTATCGATTCGTTATGTCACACGATTTACTTCTTAATCGCCATTACATATCCGCTTACGTCACCTGTAGCGCCTCATAAACGCTGGGAAGAAAAAATAAATAAGAACGACTTGAACGGAGCGACACGGAAATGTCTAAATAAGTTGAACATTAAGTGTGGTTTTATACGAGCGAACACTCTGTGCTTGATTATGTGAGACTGTCAGTAGAAATATGTAAAGCGGCTAATGGCTACATGCTAATGGCTACATGCTGTTAAGTTACCTAGTAAAAGAGCTGTACTGCATCCTCGTGTCCGTGAATGATTACTAGAAGTAACCCACAGTATTAATACTGTATAGTGAGTCCGAAGACCACAACATTAAGAAGTTAATACATTCTACAAAAGAAACATGACCAACACAGAGAAGAAGTTTCGACTTAAATCCTCAAAAGTACTAAGAAATGTGTAACATGTAAGCTTTGCTACAGTGATATGACTTGGCACGGGAGCAAACGGTGATAAATACAGCACCTAAATCAGAAACCTGTTAGAGTAACCGATATGGATGAAGGGTAAATCACTAGTTTGTTCAGTTATGAAGTGAGGAAACGTAACGGTGCGCTTACACTATGAGAACCGCCATAGCATAACACAGTTCATGCTGTTACCTGGATATTGGCAGTGTAATTAGCTTAAGCAGTGTTTATGCGCTTTAGAAATAAATATAATGTCTACACAGTTGTGGTAATTAATGATTAAGCTTAAGTTGTAATGTTCGGACAGAGTATGAGTGAAAACACTGCACTGTACAGGCAGGATAAATTATATTTAGACAGGGATTAAGGTAACATATTCGAGCTACTCTAATTAGTGTAATTAGCTATTTATACACTGTTACATTTTGTGCCAGTGTGTGTGTATCTCTCAGGCTTAACCTAATGCTGTAAATAAAACATTTACTGACCTGTTTAAATTGATCTATCTATACTCGGACTATACTGTCTTTCTCATTCCAGAAAACAACAGCAGTTTTTAGTCTTATTTAATTTAATCTATTATTATTAAATTATTGTAAGCACTTTTCTCTGTTAATCAATGCTCTGTTTCCGATTAAAGGACATGGAAAATATTTTTTTGAAAATATCCGATTCATCGATTAATCTAAAAAAATAATCGACCGATTAATCGATTATTAAAATAATCCTTAGCCCTAGTAGAGTTAACAATAAAAAAAACAGACATTCGTCTTTGTTTAAAAAAAAAAAAAAGAAGCAGAAATCGGACACACCTACCTCCTGTCGTCTGATGTCTCTATCTTGCTCCTTTCCTCTTTCCGGACTCCTTTATTAGCTATAAAGTCTGTCGGGGTGGGGTGGGGTGGGGTGTGGGGGGGGGGGGGGGTATACTGGGTGAAGGGTCCTATTAATAGGCTCCGTGGTAGTAAAAGAAGCCGGGCGGGTCGTGTACTTTGTGATGGCATGTGTAATAGAATATTCACTGCTGCACAAATCTGCATGAAATCTCTGTCTGGACCCGAACCCTAAATCACCGCCCCGTCTTTTTTTTATTGCGGAACGAGCAACGAGTCGACGGCAGGTCGGTCCGGCGCAGACGGGCAAAGGGCAGAACCCGAACAGCTGGAACAGCAGAAAAGAAATGGACCGTAAAGAAGGGCGTGGTCACACACGCAGTGCGTAAATTGCAAAGTAAAAAACAAGGTAAATCGGAGAAACCAACCTGAACCGAACATAAAATTGAATACTCGTGGCCCGACACGCTGGTCAAACGCCGATTTCATCTTCGTTTTGTCCTTGTTACACGTTTTAACGACCTTTATTCGGCCTCACTGAGCCGCTTTATATACACAGACTTGCCTGACGAGCTTGTTTTTAACGCGGGGAGAACGGAGCACTGGGAGGAATCTCTCACAGACAAGGGAGAACATGCAAACTCCACATAGCACACTGAAAAATGTCCAGGGTGGCTGGCAACACCAGTGGCGGGTACGTTTTTTGGGAAAAAGACGAGCGCGTCCTCCATGAGAAGCTTGGATTTTTACCTTAAAGATTTAGGAGGTCTGTTACAAAATAGAATTGATTGTTCTTTACGAATAATTACGTTATTTTTATTTAACATCGTCCCGAATCGGAATATTTGATCAGTAAGTAAACAGAGGGCAAAGGAGCGCGAGGACGAAATAAAACCCTGCGATTCCGAGCAGACAGGCTGGTAGGTCATGGGTTCAAATCCCACCTTAATCATGTTGCCACCCTAAAGCGAGACCTTCAACTGCAAAGTCAACGTCCAAACATTTTGGATTTAATAGCTGCTGGAGCTGCCTGAGCATCGGCTGAAGCCTGTTAAAAAGATCCAGATGATGATGATGGACTGGGTTTGCTGAACAAATGGAGTGTGGGGTTATGGGCTGTCCTTTTTTTATTTTATATTTTTTTGACCTGTCCGATCGGGCAGTGCAGAACAAGAGGGGCTTAAGAGACACCTGAATTCCCAAAACCCCAAAAACAGCTGATTATTGTTTGATGTGTATATGACAAAATAAATTGTGGCCATCTTCGTTTGAAAATAACCCCTAATTTTTGGTGAGCAGCACAAGAGCTTTCTTGTTTACGTAATTGTTCCGGTTTCTACCTGAACCAATTCTAGGCTGAAAAGGGGTTTTACCTTATTAAAAGTAACGAAAGTACTTGTTTGGCTCTGATTGAGCCGTTTTATTGCTTATCTTTATTTTGTTTTATTGCTAAAAACAGTTTATATGTGCATTATAACGTCTATTTTTTTTTAAATGCAGAAAGATTAATTTCAGGTTTTTAAACATTGGTTAGCATATCACACCAAAGAAGCATCTTTAATATTAAATGTACAAAGTCATGGCTCGGATTTGTCCAGCTTGCAAGCTTTTCGGACCAAGAGAAGCTGAGTAAAAATGTTTCTGTATGCCGTCATTTATAAGTCCTAAAGAGAAAGAAAGAAAGAGGAAATCGGAATGGGACAATAATTGGAATTGGACGTCCCACGTAGGTCCCTTTTTGAGTCTTGATTCTCCCAAGGTTTCTCCCTCGTCACGTTTGTGGAGTTTTTCCCCGCCGCTGTTGCGTCAGACTTTGGGTCTACGTTACAGAAGACGATCTCGTTTTATTGCAACTACTGCAAGGTCTCACCTGAGGCACCGTTTAGGGTCGACGGTGCTGCGGGGAATGTAAAGGATTTAAAACTGAAAACAAACCGAGGAAAGTGTTGGACATAGAGACCGACCAGGTGTAGCTGATTACAGCGAAAGTTTGGGGGAAACCTGGGGGGTTGGGGGGCTGAGCAGGTCAGTCAGACTTCTCCATCCCCGGCCATGGATTCCAGCTCTTCCTAGGGCACCGTTCCTAAAGCCCTGCCGACCAGGAGGCATCCTTCCCCATACCACTGCTCCGTCTGATGGAGCAGCGGCGTTACTCCAACGTTTAACCGCTATATTTGACCCAATTCAAACCTTGAGAGCTCGTTAACTCGTACATATAGGTCGTAAAAATACGTCCTGAGATTAGTAGGGACACGTCCCCACTGTGTAAACCTTATCGCACCTCCTGTGGACCTCCAGGAAAGGCAAAAAGGCCGCGAGAGGGAGAGTGTGTGTGTGTGTGAGAGAGAGAAGGCTTTATCTTCGAGCTGTTCGGACGTGTAGCAGCTCATTATAAGCTCTTTGTTCTGTTATGTTCCTGTAATAACACTCAGAACTGCAGACTAAATCTGAAAATAAAATTGATGTTATTAAAGAGTGAGAAAGGTCAAAACAAAATTCCATGCATGGTGAAAAAGCCTTTCTTCCTTAGCCAGTCTGCGCCGGGACCGCCTCATAAAATAAATACAATCAGCCTCATAAATATTTCTCGTGTGTTATTTAAACCAGCTCCAGCAAAGTGGGGTTTTTAGTGTTTTTACAAACGCGCAGAGGCTCGAGGAAACGTCTGCACAGAAAGACTTGGCCGTACTGCAAAGAGAAATTTCAATTAGCAGCGCTTGGTCGTCTTCTAACATCCTGAAAAATAGCGTGTTTGGCGCCGGGAAAAGAGGCATTTTTCATCGGGAGACGGTTTTCCATGTTACGCTGCAGAATTAGACGTTAACGTTAAATGCGAAATCGAAGGACTGACCTGGATTCATGCGTTTCAGATTTAAACATTTTTTTTTATTTTTTTTTTATACCTTCTACCTTTTTGTTTTTTATGTCATTTCTTATTTAACGTGTAGAAATTAAATGTTACAAAGGATTTTATTTATACATTTGAGATTCCAGTTAGTAAGAACACGCAGGGAAAGTGATTTGCATCGATAGATAAACGTTCACTCTGTTACACCCAAAGAAATAAGAAAGGAAAGTTGGATGGAAATACAGAAAAATGAAGTAAAGAAAAGAAAAGGGGTGGGGAGAGGGAAGGGGAAGAAACGAAGGAAGAAAAAGTAGCGAAAAGGAAAGAAAATTGAGATTAAAAAAGCTTTTAATAAACAAAAGGAAAAAACAAACTGAAGAAAAGGTAGGAAAAATGTAAATAAAAACGATACATCGTTTTATTTAAATTGTATAAATTTAAAAGTAAATACACAACCCATACAAAATATTTAAATAATTATTTGTGATTTTAAATAAGCATATTAAGGCCGTATATATTATGTTTTAGTTTCTTTATCACGTGTTGGAAGCCCCTGGCGGGACGAAACGAGATGTTCCTGAATGGGATTTGATCTGAAATCCTCACCAGGCCATTATAGTCGAGGCTGTCATCCAAGGGGTACGAGTTCTCGTCAGAGCAACGACAACAGCAACTAGAAAAATGGTTTAACCCTGAAGAAAGGGGAAGAAATGAAAGAAAAGGGGAAGGGAAAAAAAAAAAAACGTAAAAAAATCCCGTCCTGTCCCGAAGTTATGACTCCTGTTTGCGAGTCGAGTTGAGGTCATGCCCGCATAGGTGTGATCGACTGAAATAAATGAATAAACCACGCTCAGAGGATGGCATGTTTAACGGTTCACAAATCAAAGTTTTATTAATTTAAACACAACCAAATATTAATAATGGCAAAAAAAAAATCTGTACATAATTTTTTTTTTTCCTCGTTTGTCGACACCACGGCGTTTACACGACCAGATCGATTCCAGTCTGCGCTCTGATCGCGTTATTCGTTATTATAAAAGCTCACTGTATAAAACACCGTCTAATATGAACCATCAGCTAGCAGCAACATGTGATTACCCCCGGGGTGGGGCAGAGTGAAGGGGGCAGAAAGTAGGTGCAGCAGGTTGAAGGCCAGGTAACGGGTGGTTGGGGGGGTGGGCGCAGATTTGGAGTTTGCACGTGGCAGTAAAAGGGACGGTTGTAGACTGTAGATTGTAAATGGGGCACGATGAAGGGGCGGCTCGAAGTAGAGGGTTTCCTGTATCTGTTTAAGGGCTATTGGGGCAGTTTTGCTCATTGAGGGGGTAAAAATGAGCTCTTCACAGCAAAAACGAAAGGGTTGGAATAGCACAGGGTTAATAGGGGGAGGGCAAAAGGGGCGGATTTTAATGCATGGGTGGGTGATAGTGGTGGGTTTGAGGGGTCAAGGTGCAGATCTGAAGTGGGTAGCATTAGATTGGGGTAAAAGGAGGGTTGGGGACAGACGCGGAGGTAAAGGAAAAGGGCGGGGAGGGGGGAGACCAAAGCAATATGCTTGCTTAAGTGTAAGTATTGAAGTGAATATATATTATATATTTTTGTAATTTTGGAGATGAACGATGAAACAGAGGGGAAGATTTAAGACGGTCATATAGGGGCAGAGTAAATCTGGGGGTAAGGGTGGGGGGGGGGGTTGTTGGGTGTAGAAGACTTTAGCTAAGATGCAGGAATGAAGCAACACTGACGACGGAGGGTAAACCGGTCAGAATCTCAGACAGATTAATATCCTGCTGAGAAAATTCACAGTCGGTAGCACGTGTTTTCGACCCCCTTTGTTTGTTTGTGTGTGTGTGTGTGTGTGTGTGTGTGTGTGTAGTGGCTTTATTACAGTCCTTACAGTTTTACAAGTCTGCAGTTTAAATCTAAACACTATCAAAACGATTTCTTATTTTTATTTCTACAACAGTGACTTCTTCAAAATGAAAAACAAACAAAACAAAACAAAAAACCCCAAAAAATGAAATTAAAGTACTACTTCATACAAAAAAAATACACTTAATGTACAAGTTTCTGCTGTGAGTTCCAGTACGAAAGGTAACGAAACTGAGAAATGTCGTGCGTTTTGAGGTCTAAGCGCGTTTAAACGTTAAGTGGGACGTCCGTTTGGGCGATCGCTGTCATACCCAGCATTTCATGTCACGTTTAATCCCATAAATACACGGAGTTCTGACCAACAAAAAAAAATGCTACCAAAGTTCTGTAAACAAATACAGAATGTGTAAGCTCATGGGAGAGGAAATGTGCGTAAACAGAATCGACACGTGGCGTCCATGCGTTTGGTCATGACTAAGCAGAAATGGATGTATCTACATTTTAAACACAGCCACACTTTTTTTTAAATTTTTTTTTTAGGCTTCGCACTTTTTCTTTTTGTGTCTCCAGCCTGTTAAAAAAACAAAACAAAAAAAAAAGAGCCCTAAATAGCATGAACTGTTGAATTTAAGGAAGTCCAGTGATTAAAAAATGTACACACACACAAAACAGATTGGTTCTGTACACAAGAGATTGTCTGAGCAGATAAAAGTTCTTCTTAAATTATTAGAAAATCCGTCTCGTGTTTTCCATAACGTCTTCCTGGAGTCAAAGTACTTGAAGGCGTGAAAGGAAATCCGATTATAAATAAGAAGCGTGGAGCAGTGGTTTAAACCGACAAGACGGGACGGGATGGGACGGGACGGGATCGGAGACTCGTGCCGCCGGTAGTTCTGCTTTCCTCACAGGCGTTGAACCCTCGCAGTCTTAAATCTCGGGCCGTCCTAAAACCTTCCCGAGGCTTTCCCCCCCCCGAAAGAAGCCGAGTCGGTTCACGGTAACCAGCAGCTGCAACATCGTAAAAAATGAGAGCGCCCTCTCCTCCGTACCGCCGCCTGCTCCCGGGGTCAGGGTTCAGACGTCGAGTTTTCTCTCAGACGTCAAGTGTTCGGTCTCCCCGTAGAGGGCGTAAGCATCGCGTCGTCGTCCTGAAACGTGGGCAAACGTCGTAGTGCTACAAATACTCCAGATCCAGGGCGTGATGAAGGGCCATGAGGTCCGAGTGGCTGGAGATCCTCCAGAACGGCATGTTGTGCTAGAAAGAGAGAGAAAGCGAATGAGCATGTTGGAGGGGGCGCTGTAACGGATGCGTATGCTGTAAAGTAAATAAGGGTGTATTTCATTATGGGATGTTTAAGGTGTGCTGTAGGTGCATGTGAGAATTGGGCAAAATTGACATGTGGAGGATTAAAGGGATAGACTTTTTGCTTTTCCTACAAGCTATGAGCAGGATTACTTGTTCTGCCTGGCAACTGAGCTCTGATTGGTCAGCCTGATATTAACGCAGTTGGGTAATTTAAACCCGCTATAGTAGTGTGTCATAAGGTATCCGTAACAGGTGGTCTTTTAAGCAGAGGATGATGACGGAGCATATATATATATCAGATTTCGCACCCAAGTGTGATATTTCAGAAAGAAACAAACTGAGGAAAGCAAACTACTTTAAAAATAAATAAGACCATATATTTAACAAATGCAAAATAGCTAAACAATAACAGACATAAGCGCCGTCTTTGTCGGCATCCTGAGACTGAGGCCCCACAAATTACACGTTATCAATCAGACAATATTATTACAAATTATCCCTCCTAACACAGGAAGCAATGCACAAGATTATGCCGGCACAAAATAAACTTTGCTAAAATGCAAGCGCACTTTAATTGGGAGTGTGGAAGTTTGGTTTAATAGTCCCGCAGTGACGGCGCGTGCTCCCCAAACACTGCCGAAACCACCACACCGACAAACGCAAGTCTTTCCTTTCCTACAAACTGAATATTGTAACGTCTTATACACGCTAAATGAAACACATTTCTGAGGGATTTGATTTCGTTCACGTATTCTACACGTCCCGCCTAAAGACAAGTAAACACTGTTTTAACGCTGCTGCATGCACTCACAATGTTAACAAATAATTTCCCCTTGGTATGTGGTGTGAATATACGTTTAGGTAGTAATTCATAGCTAAAATTGCCGTTCCTGAAGTCCGCTATATTCAAACAAGGCTCTCAAAGCCGCCATGTAAGTCATGTGATGGCATGACGCCGAGTTGCGGCA
The DNA here is from genome assembly GCA_034779995.1 of Parotocinclus haroldoi. NCBI lineage: Eukaryota > Metazoa > Chordata > Actinopteri > Siluriformes > Loricariidae > Parotocinclus > Parotocinclus haroldoi. The sequence goes on from JAUZST010000602.1 coordinate 17,359, forward strand.
TCACACAGTGTTACTTATTGATTTTGTAATTATATTTACTCTGCTAAATGACAAAGTTAATTTGTTGTTTCCTAAAGTCTGTTGTTGAGTCGTTATGATGTAATCCTGATTATTTTCTAATGACTCAAGTCCATCCTGTGCATTTGCTCCATTTGAATTCAAAATCTAAAGAAATAAAAACACGTTCGGGTGACAGAGGACCAAGAACAGCGCCCAGGTTCTTTCTTTGTGCCTCTTTGGGAGTTCTTCCTTGCCGCCGTTTCCTCCACCTGATCTAAACTTAAAGCCTGTACTGTAGTATCAGAAAAGTATCGCCCATAAAACCAACTTTTATTTTATTCGGTGGCACTTCTAAAGCGAAGGTTGTTGCAAAAAGCAGCTTTTTTTTAAAAGACCCCGAGTGTCGTCGGGGCAACAAACGATCAGCCTGAGACAACAGTGGCAAGGAAAAACTTGGGAACGTTAAGATTACCCAGGCTCCAGGAGTCGGAAGTTGCTCTAGGTGAGACCGGAATCCTTTTCATTCTCGACTAATACAGCTCAGGGTCACGGGGGCAGCACGGGGCACAAGGCGGTTCGCAATATTTTTACCAATTGATTACCCATTGCATGCATATCGAATACTTCCTGATGCATTTAATCCCTTTTTAAGTTGCCAGGTTCCTTTTAATCCCGTTTCGCTGTACGTACTTTTATAAATGCGAGTTGTTGTTTTTTTTTTTCCCCCCTGCCAATCCGGTCTTTTATTCGCAGAACTTATGAGAGCGTAAATACAGCAGAGGCACTGGAGAACTTTTTAAATCTCTGCTGGATAATAAAGTATGAAAGCAGCAGCGTATGTGCTGAACTTCGCCGTGTGTGACGGGCCTTTGTTCTCCGAGAAACGTGAGCGTGTACGAATGAAAGGAGCTTGTCAGGATTGTTCTGCGAATCCATTACGGCCTCAAATCATCACCGCGGCTCCTCTCAGAGCCAGCTTCCACTTAGAGGGGCTGCACTGACCCCGAACCTCTCCTTTCTTTCTCTGTTTTGTAAATCGTCTTCTGCTTTTAAGCCGTTCAAAGCCAGAGATGCTATCAGTTCTTCACCTCGGCCGGGTTATTAACCGAGAAAGGGGGTTGTTTTGGGGACAAAAAGGGAGGAAAAAGGCTCGCTGAATGGTTTGAGTTAGGGTTTTTTTTTGGATTCAGTGTCTGTTATCTGGCACATTACAGACCGGGACAGAATAACAGGGTTATGTAGAGCTGCTGAAGGGTTACAACTAACGAATGGGTTTGGATATTAAAAGATTGGCATGCATGCATGAATGATTTGATTAGATAATGATTTATGGTTCGAGGCTAGAATGATTACTATAAACCTCGAAATGTCGCACGAGTTGCACTACCCGGCCACTTTATTAGGAACAACCGTTGTACTGCTCAGTAACGCACAAACATGGCACGGTTGTATCAGGAGTTCTACTGATCTACTGGGATTTTCACACACAGGACCGTCTCTAGGGTTTACGGAGCACGGTCGGAAAAAAGAGAAAATACCCAGAGGGCCGTGCCCTGAGTGAAAATGCCACGTTTAATGCCACGTTTAATGCCAGACCTGTCCGAGATTGATAGAAAGAGAACTTAAACAAGGACCTGGTTACAAACCCGAGGTTTTGCAGGAGTGTATATTAACAAACGACGCGTCAAACCTTGAAGCAGATATACTACAGGAGCTGTCAGAAAATAACCAGTTTCTGATGGTCGTCAACTTCAGGCTGCTGGGGGTGTTTTTTTTCTCGGGACCTTCTTTTTGGGTCACTTAATACCCCACGGCCTACCTGGGTATTGTTGCTGACCCTGCGCACCCCTTTATGAGCACAGCGTGCCATCTTCTGATGCCTCCTCCCAGCGGGATGACGCTACACAAGTCCACTGTACTCCAACCCGGTGCTAACGAGGTGTAACTAATAAACTGGCCGGTAAGTGTATCTTATGCAATATGACCATTTGGAAAAATACAAGCATCATAATTAGGCTTTTGAGGTTGTACCACCTGACGCGAGTGACAACGTATTCGCTTCTTTCAGAATTTTCTGGATGACAAAAAGATAAGCAGGTCTCGAGACCAGATTCGTTTAGAAGGCGACACACTGGCTTGTTGACGTTGGTTCCGTGTTCTGTTTGTGATGCTTCGGGATAAATGGGCGTGCCGTTACGACCCCGATGTCCATCAGTGATATTCAGAGATGAAGTAATGACGTTTCAAATCATCCTTAAAGCATCTTTAAATTTGCCTTTCCATGCAGTTTAAGCTCGGAATTGGAACCGAATGAAATCCACGAGGCCGCTTTGAATTGGATTCGGTTCAGACCGTTTCGACCCTGCCATGTCATCAGACGTGCTCGTTCATAACATAATGAACATCTTCGCGTTTTTACGGTTTACGCGAAGGCCTGGCAGCGCACCAGGGGCTTGTCGAAAGCTGGCAGGTAACACGAATCCTCCAAATCCCGTGAAGATGCGGAGCGAACGCTGGACGGGGGGCAAACGCTCCCGCGCCTCGCCGTACTTCAAAAGGCGTCTTTTGGTCCCACAGTGCTTGTCGGAGCAGAAACAAAGCAGTAAGCTGCTTAAACGCGTGCTCTGTTTACGGCCCGGCCTCTTCGTCATGCCTGAAAGGACTTGTCTAGCGTTACACGTATTCATGCTGCCTCAGAGGTGTGTAATTATGCCATCTCGCCCCCGTCCTGCGCTCGAGCTGTCAGCGCTCATTCAGTTGTGGAAAGCCGTTTTCTTTTAGCCAATGGCTTGTTTTGTTTTTTTTTTCGCAAAAAGACGAGGGTTTACCTTTTTGGAACTCTGCTCCTCTTCGACTCCATCTCCCACCACGACGTAAACCACTTTCCTCCCGAATCTCTGAATGACTCTCTCGAAGCAGCTCTCCTTGCCTGCAGAGAGAGAGAGGGGGGGGGGAGGGGGGGGAGGAAGAGGTCTTTTTTTTTTTTTTTTTTTTTTTGGTGCTTTTCCGAAACGCGTCGGCCCTCTTCTTGCGAGAGCTCTGTAAATACGCAATAAGTTACACAGAATTACCCAGCGTAAACACTTAGTCGTAGCTCGCGGGCGACCCGATAAGATCAATGCCCGGATGAAAGCGGCCTGAAAAGCATTAAGGGTGTGCTTCTCCTCCCTGAATCTGGGACAAATGGAGTTTAACAAGCTAAATCAGCCTCACATGGGTAACGCCAGAGTTTAGGGAGGCATCCAGGCCTCAAACGGAACCATCCATCGCTGATCTGCAAACACTCGCCCCGTTCAGAGATGGACCAAGAAATCAGAGTTTTGTTTTTTTTTTTTTTCACTTGAAGAGCGAAGGAGGGAGGGGAGGGGATGGGAGGGGAGGGGAGGGGAGGGATGTCCGTGTGGAATGACGTAATGACGTGGTTTCATATGAGAAAAATCATAGTGCAGGCCCCGGATTCCTCACGGAGGAAACGAGCGTGGCCTGATTATGGGCCTGTTTTTCAGGAAACGCTTTCTGATCTTGAACCGTATCATCGCATAAGAACAGGCGGGTTAGACGGAGGTCTCTCACCTATTTTGGTAGCACTGTAAATGTTCTCGATGGGGAAAACGATCCCCAGGCCGTACAGCAGCACTTTGGCGAGGGCGGGGATCAGCTGCGTCGTTGTCACCAGGATGTTCACGCAGTTCGATCTGGGGGAAAAAAAAAAAAAAAAAAGGAAACGACGAAGCAGGACATTAGAATTTGTTTACGTTTGTGCACGTTCTTACCGGCTCGTCGTTATCGACCCTTTATTTTATAAGCTGTTCATTTTTAAACCGCCTCCTGCCTCTAATTTATTAGAATACACAATTTTATTTATTTTTTATTACTATTAATCTTTGTTCATGTTTAGGTAATAATCGCCCATCGATCTAAGCCACCCGAGCAGGTTTGTCCCTTTTTTTGAGTCCTAACACTGTTTCCCGTTCATAACTTTAGAACCTTTGGGGATTTTCCTTGCCTCTGTCACCCTAGGCATGCACAGTTTTAACCGGCCTCAGATATTCAAAGAGAACACATCGTTTTGTATGTAGAATTATAAAGCCGATTTGCGACGATGCTCCTTTGTAAACAGATCCTTGACAGTGGAGAGAAATTTGGGGACTCCGTAGAGCGCCGAGGATATTTTATGCTCTCCACAGAGGGAGTGTGTGGTGATTGGGAAGCCGTTTGGGATTAAACACAGCTGGTAGAGTTAAAAACAGCTGTAAAACGTACGTATTATGTAACGCGCCCAGTGGACGTCGATACGGCCGCCGCCGCCGCTCGTTCTGCTGGTTTAAGTTTCTGTTCCCTAAACCTTTATTTTTTTTTTTTTTATAGAATTATTTTTTTTAAATATAATCACGTTTTTGTTAGGCTGGCATTACAAATGCGTTACCCTTCCAACAAATGGGGGTAGGGGCGACCCTAGGGATTTCTGGATGCAGTGGAATGTGGATGTGGCGTTACTCGAGTGAACGTTTGCCGTCGTTTACTTTATTTATCGCCCGACTTGCAGGTGCTGGGAAATAAGAAGTGGATTAAAAAAAAAGAAAACCTATAGCTCTCTAAAAACTAAAATGCTTTTACCATGCACTTCCTTACTCATACTGGGGCATTTTAGAGACGCCTGTTAACGGGTGGCGCTTTGGGACGAGGAAGACAACTGGAATATCTGGTCCAGATGTGGAGAACATGCAACATCCACCTGGATCGCCTGTGCTCTGAGCTGTCGAGGAAGTTTTCTGAAGGTGCCCTGCCCTGTCTCGGGAGTTTGGAGGCCAGGGCAACACCGTGAACTTTGAATAGGTTCTGCCGATTGATTGCTTAATTTATTTAATTCATGTATTTCCGTCGGCATTTTTCACACAGTAATAATAAAACAACATTTTTATGGCCTCTGTTTGCGTTAGGACATCAGAAATGCATCCGATCACGAGCGATTAATCGTAACGAACGGTGAATAAAAGCAGCAGGACTTGTTTTCTCAGGACCCGATAAGAAGGTGAACCGTTCAGGTTTTAAAACCCAACACCGCTGTGTAATCCGATCTGATTTATGTGTATGGCATGTTAATGCGCTCTGTATGTAATTTTCCTACCTTGAGTGGATTAATGTGAGTGCTTTCAGTGCCAGTGTTAACCAGGAATCTGTCAAAGCTTCAATTTCTGCACGCAGTTGCAGCCAGGCCTCTCTCTTGGCCGGACCTAGCAGTCCTGAAACGAGCAGAGAACCCTGTTTGATTTGGCCCCGTCTCGCAAACAACTCCAGAAAATTTCGACCGAGTCGGTGGAGTGGGCGGAAAAAAAAAAAGCCCAAGAGTACTTTTGTTGACACACATTCCCGTTCCTGTCCTACCCAGCAATTTGCCCCGAGCAGCTTATTGCGGAATTACCTCCGACGTTGTTTTTGTAGGTGGTGTAAATTTCTTTTACTCGTCTGTAGCGAAAGGCCAGCTTTCTCATCCAGTCCACGCCTCCTCTCACGCCCGTTGCCAGGCACAGGTTTGCGCTGGTGGCGGCGGCGTGAAAGCCGTCGGTGCTGAAGTTGTACGTACTGGAAAAGAGATTTGAGTTCGGTTCAGATATGCACCTTTTTAAAAAGTCTAAAGACTGAGATTTAAAGGGCAGTAAAGACCCTAAACACCACCACAACCTCTAAATCCTAAACACCACCCACAGTGACTCTCAGCTTTAAACACAAACATATTTTACCTCCTCTAAAGCTCCAGAGACTCTATACCCTAAACACCAGCACAGCCCAGAGACTCTATACCCTAAACACCACCACAGCCCAGCGACTTTATACCCTAAACACCAGCACAGCCCAGAGACTCTATACCCTAAACACCACCACAGCCCAGAG
>JAUZST010000603.1:0-42182 GCA_034779995.1 Parotocinclus haroldoi
ATAATAATAATAATAATAATAATAATACAGCACCCTCAACTCATAAAAATCAAGCACATAATAATAATAATAAATAAATAAATAAATAAATAAATAAATAAATAAAAATAATAATAATAATACAGCAACCTCAACTCATAAAAATCAAACACATAATAATAATAATAATAATAATTCAGCAACCTCAGTTCATATATATCAAGCACTTAATAATAACTTTAGTGAATGTTTTACTCTAAACCTCCTGCTGTTCTCGAATGCTCTACTCTTTCAGAAGTTCTGGTGGCTAATCTGGCACAATGAGGCCCAGTTTGCTTGCACACACTTTATGCCTAAACCCTCTGGTCAAAAATCCAATTTGGGTTATCGTCGGTACCTGCTAAGGGGAGACTAAGCGTCCTTCCTAAAGTCAACTAAAGTGTGTGTGCGCATGTGTGTACGTGTGTATGTTTATTGTTCTCGGCATTAGGAAGCCCCGCCTCGGGCTTCGAGATTAGGTTCTCTGATGTTGCCATTTGGCAATGTGTCTGTGCTAGAGCCTAGCAGGCACACGCTGAATCAGCCTCATGTACCCACTTACAGTCTGTCTACGCGGCAGGAGAGGTTAAACCGTTTGCCTGGGGGTGGCTTGACTTGCTCCAGGTTGGGGAGAGATTTCTAAAACCTCACACAAGTAAGAAAAAAACAAACAAACAAAGTGAAAGTCGACGTTCAGAGAGCTTCAGAATGTGTCTGGTGAAAGGTGGAAAAAGTAATCTTTACTCATATTTCCTATTTCACACACAGGCCAATTTTTATGGACGAAAAAAGCAGGTTAAATCTTTAATCAGAACCTGTTCAAATTTCTGCATTAAAATCAGACTGAACCTATCAGAGCTCGGTTGCCAGGCAGAACAGCTCATCCTGCTAGTATTCGATTCAATTCAACTCAATTTTATTTATATAGCGCATTTCACAATGTAGCATTGTCTCAAAGCAGCTTTACAGTAATACAAGACCTTAAAGGCCAATCCCAAGCAAGCCACTAGCAGTAGCAGAGCACGAGAGCTTATAGGGCGAGCAACAGGCTGATTCTAAAAACATGGATATTATAGAGAATATGGGGTAGAATAAAAAGCTGCAGAATGATGACATTAAACATCACAGTGATTGGTTTATCTAAGAGCATTCTCTGGTCAGACCCCACCCAAATACAAACTAGAGCTTCCTACACTCATCTTTACTCTAAGTTTGTGAAAAAGGCACTACGAAACCTGGGGGACACATTAAGAGATGAAATTACAGACAGAAAAAGACAAAGAGTTCTCAGAGTGTTACGTTAAAAAATCACATCCGTTTTTTTTTTTCCTGTTGGCATCCACAGTCCCATTTCTCTGGCTTTCTGAGACAACTAAAGCTTAAATTGGTCAAGAAATCCAAAATACAGTGCTCCCTTGTTTATGTCTGGGATAGGGACGCTATATTTTTTCAAATATTTATACACTATTTTAGTCTTAGAACTTGCAGAAAGTTTGGGTGGTATCGTAGGGCTTGATTGAATTCAGTCTATAATGAAACTTTTATAAACAGCGAACACAACACCGCAGACAAAAACTTGACTTGACGCGACTCAGGCAGCCGATGCTCTAGTCTTACTTCTCGTTCTTGGTGAGTATTCATCCGCTGAGTAAATACGCTATTGTAGTATTTTTAACTATTGAGCTTACAGCACGTCATATCTGAGTATGAACAACAGCTACTTACTGTAAATCCTAATATTTTATGATTTATGACATTCCTTTATTGTTAGAATTAATATTAGTAATATATTTTTAAACATTTTTTGTGCAAAACCCAGCGAAACAGCGAACATCCGCGCTATATATTTGTTCCTTTAATATTTTTTGAAAACCCGCAATGCACCGAGGCCGCGAAAAAATGACCCGCAAAGTGGAGAGGGAACACTGTGTTGCTCTGTGCAAAAGTTCAGCGCTGAAGATGGATAGGTGGAAGGTCTCAGAACATCACTTACTTGCTAATGGTTCCACGTGACGTCATATTTAGGTTTGTTCTGCACAAACCCAGAAATTTTGACAAACCTGAAAATGGAGACAACAACCACCCCCCCCCCCAATAAATACTGTCACCCTAGTATATATCAACAAAAAATGTAAGTACAATAAGCCTAAACAAATAGAAGGGGAAATTTTAGAAAGCAGGATTTCTCAGATTAGCCAGCTAACTTAAGCCCAAAGTTACTCCTACCCAACAGGAAATGCGCTGAAGGACATTCCTTTTGTGTAGCCCTCATCTTTGGGTTTACGTTATCTGGCTAACTGAGCAATCCTGCTTTCTGAAGTAGCCCATGACGAACGCAGAAACTATCAAGGGAGGCGGAGGCACAATTATGACAGACGTGGTCATTAACGAGTACTTGTGCCGAAGTTGCCATGGGAACCACAACCCTGAGAGGGGTGCACCGTGAGTACATTAGCGGGAATTCTTAAAGACCCCGTGAGCATAACGTCTACCTGTTTCCTGCGTCACGTCGTCGTTATGTTTCCCAAACAGGCGACATTTTCACAGACGGTCCTTTCCAAGCCGAGAACAGCCAAGGTGAACAATTTGACGTGATAAAATGTGAAATGTTCTATTCATTTCTGCCTAATTGTTTCAAGCTGACGGCAACACAACTCGCACTCCCGAACACACAAGGGGGCTTCGCGGCACATCGTAAACATTTTACACTTCATTACTTTTGTTTTGATCATATTTGTTCGACAGAAATGTCTAACTGTGCGTGCCTGGGTAATTAATTGATGTTCGACCCCCAGTCTGTTCCGTTTTTGGAGACAGTATGACCGGGTTTGTGGGTCTGCGTTAATGTGTGTGGTCTACAGTTAAACGGGAACGTAAGCTGAGGAAAGCAGAGCATATTTATTGCCTTGTTAATCTTGACTGCTCGGATGTTTATGAGGTGAGTTAATTAGCATACTGCAGGGATTTAGTGCAAATGTGCAAGAACAAGACACGAACTGATGAGAGACTCGGAGCTGTGGAGCTGCAGAAAAGAAAACCGCCTCCAGGTGGCAGTGCAGAAGCCGATATGTCAGCAATAAAAACGCATTGTGATGTATTATATGCGTGCAATACTGATAAATTCTCTTAACGTGCAGCCAGGCAATGAACGCGTAGAGCTTAATTCTCATGTCAGGAAAGGGAGGAGGTCTCCCTGTTTGAGTCTGGTTCGTCACGAGTTGGCTGCTTTTACCAAAGAACCCTGCTTTTAAACCCTCTCTGAATAAATGTGTGAAACCACCTTTACTTCAACCTTTAGGATGTCTTAGAAACCTGCTTCCATAATAAGTACACTAACAAGACTTAGCGCCTTTGTTCAGCAGCCCTGATGCCTGATGCTCCCTCCACCATGCTTCACATTTACATTTACAAACAGCATTCAGCAGATTTATCCGGAGCGACCTATGGTGGCAACGGTGGCCTTGCATAAGGACCAGCTGTGGCAGCTTGGCAGAGAGAGGGATTTGAACCCTGGACCATCAGGTCCAGAGTCCAGTACCTTAACTGCCAGGCTACCGCAGTCCCATTCACATTTTGGTGGTAGCACCGTCGATCATTTTCCATTCTAAAAAGAAAACCTGGTGCAAATCTGGTACCGTTTTGCCACGTGGTTAATTGTTTTCTTTGTGCTCTACAGAATTGTTGCTCCCAAACGATTAAAACTGTGTGCAAATTATTCGGAAGTGCGTCGTCTCCTGAAAACACAATTAAAACGGCTGCTACTTTTGCTTGACGGAAGCCTAAAATGTATCAATAGAGAGAATGTGAGAGAATTTCTATATATATTTATATATAAATAAGCGGAGGAAAGTCAAGTGAATGATCTTTAACTCCTGCCTCTGCTCGTGGATCTGCAATTTTGATTGGCTGCCGACAACCAGCTGTTTTCTCTCGGCTGTGCGTTCTGCTGGGGGGTTGGTTGTGATAAGAGGAGGGCAGAAGAAGCAAAATGCACTGGATTAGAGTGCAATGTAATTAAATAATAAACCTAGGATCATAATTAGGAAATTAAATCTGGTTTTGTAAAATTTGGTCGTTGGAGTTCAATACCGTAAGATCATAGGTCAGGCAGCGTCTTTGCCATTTTGATTCTGTTTACAGCTGCATTATCGGGACCTAAAAGACAGATCTTTATTTCTTATTATAATTTATTATCCCTTTATTTATCACTTCTTGGGTGTTAAAGCGAACAGAGGTTGATCAGATGGTACTGAGCTGTTCTGTTAGGAAGACCAACACCAATTTTGGGGTCCTCTAGGTTTGATGTGTTGCTCTTCTGTAGCTTCCTGGTCTGGGGTTGATTTAGTAAAACTCTACTTTTTTTTCGGAGGAAGTCCTTAACTAAATGAATTCTTAAAAGTTCTAAAGAAATTTTAGTGTTCCATTGTCTCGTTTACAATCCGGGGGCAGATGATGCACTTTGCCGGACAGGATAACAAGTTCTTATCCAAAATGGTCTAAATTAGCACTTAAGCCTAAAAATGCTTAAACAAAGAGAGCAACAGCGTTTTGCAGATCGCCGTGCAGTTAAGGGATTACCATAAGCAAACAGGGAATGAAGAAAGACATAAAGACTCGCCGTAACCGAGGCTCTCTCTGCTTGGTATACAACACCCATTTCTCGTGTTTGCACGGTTTAAACAGCATCACCTCAACGTGTCCCTTTGCATCCAGCCTCCAGATTGGTGCTAAACCTCCGTGTAGCCTCCAAGCTGGCACCGGCGCTGGCACCCGCCCAATCGAGCTGGCACAAAGCAGTAAGCCGCACATTGTTGGGGAACATGGACGGCTTTAGCCACATTGTGTACTGTTTGTGTGATGACAGCGTGGGTTATGGATCTTCAATCTGGCATCGACACAGAGCTCAGCGAGGATGGGCGCCATGCTGGACCCGATCCTCAAACAGATTCAACACCGCACACCAGTGGCAGACTCTGTAAAGCTCGGCTATGTCTCTACAACGAGCTTTAAGCTTCATGTTCTCTTCGTGTTCTGGTTTATTTTAAAATGGTCCAATGTGATTTTTATTGTTTAAAGGCCAGAGTCCATAATGTCAAACGAATCTTACGAAAATGTTATCTCCGTGCCTAATTGTTTAGGTACCACTGAAGTAAGAAAGGAATATGAACCTGTAGAACTTGTTAGGGTTCCTACCTTTTGCCCTGGGGCGTTCCGCTGTCCTCGCCGAAGTGCGGGTTCTAGCGCTGTTCGTTGCCAGGTCGTCTGACTTCACTCGCACACCTGACCACCGGTGCGCACGCACACTTCCGGCACGCACACACCACTGGACGTTCGCCCAGAAAGTTGGTACCGTCCGGGGGTGTTTAGAGCCGATGGACATGTAAGGGGGGAACCTCCGAGGTACTTATATAGACTCAGGTTTCCCCTTTCGTTCTGCGGCTTTACTCGGTGCTGCGCCGAGCCTCGCTCCAGCCAGCTGCGCGGCTTTTTCCGTGTGCTCCTCACATGTTCAAGTTCGCGCTCTTTTCGAGCCGCACTCTATCCAGCTGCCCACTCTATATGAGACACGCCCCGGCTAGAATTACGCCACCCTACCTGCGCGCTCTAAACGAGACGCGCCCCGGTATGGGCGTCTCGCGTTGTATAGCTTCACTCTAGCCGGCTGAAACACGCCCTGGCTTGGATTGTTGCCACCCGGCTGCGCTCTCCATTTGAGACGCGCCCCGGTACGGCTTCTTCACGCAAATTGCGCACGCTCGCCCCCTGGTGCTACGGTGCCTCTCGTGATTCAGTCGCACCTTCGCTATACATGCGCTCTACGCGATTTGGGAGATGTCCAAACTCAGCGCTTTATCGTGGTAGCTGCACATCTGTTCCCTAGCTGTTCGGTGTTTTTGCGATTCATTTGTGCCCTGGCCAGCTGGGGAGGTGACAACAGCTGCGCACCTTATCCTCTTTTCAGTTTATTTTATTATTTAGGGACTTTTCTCTCCTTTTATCCTTCTTTATAGTTAATATACATTATTTCACCATTGTCATTATACGCCATGGGATTCCGTCTATCCCGCATCTTTGGGTCCTAACACCCAATTCATAACAGAACTGCCTTTCAGTAACTGCTTTATGTGAATTTCTCTGTAAACAAAAGACCTTGGGAAGCAAAAAGGAACGACATAATGTCACACCATACTCAGCCTACCACACGCTCACCTTCACCATCCTTCTGATTACACACACCTGGCACTCTTTCACTTCCATAATCACTCTCACTATATATTCGTGTCACCTCCACTCTTACTTGGCTTCTCACATCGCAACTTGGTTTCCCTCGTTCGCTGCCGCTTATTAGATATCGCTTTGCTTACCGTTCTTTGACCCTCGCTTCGTCCCTCGACCTCGTCCGCCGCCCCATCCTCCTGGAGTCGCTGCTTTGTGTGTTTTGACCCTGGACTGTTTTTGCCTGTCGCTTTTCTGAAAAACACCTGCCATTTTTAGCGCACGTTACACTTCAAATAACGACATTTAGACCATTAGAAGATCGTTCATTCATTCATTATCTTCCGCTTAATTCACACGGGGTCAGCCGATGCCCACCCGGCAACTTTGGGCGCAAGGGCAAGAACAACCCTAGATGGGGTGCCAATCCATCATAGGGCACACACACACACAGTCACACACTAAGGGCCACTTTAAAGACACCAATTAACCTAACACGCATTTCTTTGAACTGTAGGAGGAAACCGGAGTAAACCCACGCAGACACAGGAAGGACATGCAGACTTCACACAGAAATGACCCAGGCCGCTCCACTCTGGGATTGAACCTGGGACCTTCTGGCTGTGAGGCAGCCGTGCTACCCCACCAAGCCCCGTGTTGCCTCAGTAGAAGCTAAATAAACTAATAATTGAGCTAATGACAATAGCAGTTAATTCCAGAATACATGCGAAAAAATGCACTAAATTCCCAGATTCCCATGTCACTTAGCAGAAACCGTTTTGATGACATGGCACGGTGGCGTGTTCCAAACATACCTGGTGTACGAGTGTAAGGGCTGGAACAGGTGCTGGCAGATATTCCTTGTTTTGTTCTCAGGACAGATCAATATAAAATGTAAAGCATGCTGGAGGGAGTTTCAGTGCTTGGGGTTGGATTGCTCTCTTGTAGCTTGTAGTTTCATGACCCGAATCTTAAAAAGATGCTGAATGTTGGTGTAAGGTAAAGTTTGTGTTGTGCGTTATTAGAAACGTTCTGCCACAAGGGGTCACAAAATTTTCCAGTATAAATTGTAAATGAATAAGCAGTGATCTCAGTAAAGCCATGAAGTCTCAAGGTCATAAATGAGCAGGTGTCCGTCTCGTCTTGGTCTCGACCTCATTTGGTCTCTGTCTTATCTGTGTCGGAGCAAGGTGGACCAGCCGAACCCAACGCGTTTGTCTGAGGTAACGTTAATTATGGACAGAACGGCGTTTTTTAAAATTGTTATTGAATATCAACAGTGCATTCTAACATAAATCTGTCCTTTCTCTTTACTTACGTTCCTAAATCAAATGAATCCTGAACTGTGATTGGCTAACAGGAACAAACAAGTTCCTGCTCCTTTCCTTCAGGATCCAATCAATGAAACTAATAAAATCCTTTCGTTTTTAATAGTCTGATGTTTGTTCAGATTGTAAGTGTGCGTTTACACCTGCCTACTACATCATCTGCAAAATCTGTAATTATTACTCAGATGTTCACATTTAATCATAACAAATGAACAGAATGAATCATCACCATTATGTACCATTATAGAAAACTAAAACTAAAACTAAAACTAGAAAATAATAGGAATTAATAAGATTAATAATCTTTAATTAATTAATAAGATTTTTGGCCTGTACATTATTTAATGTTATATTTAACAAAATATATGCTGAAACATATAAAAATGTATTAATATAGATCATATATAAGTAAGCTCAAGTGAATTACATCCCTTTTCTTCTTTCTATTCTTGTATGACGATCTTGACTTGGACCCGACTACTAAACGTGATGGTCATGACTCGACCTCGATGTGCCCCAGTATTGGTCTTGACTCGTTCTGGACCCTAGCAGTCTTGACACCAGACTTCACAGAGCAGTCCGAGAAAAAAAAACCTCTTAATAATTATAATTAATTTCCCAAATCAAATGTTGATTTTTGAAGTGAATGTACATTATTTTTGAGGAAACAAGTTCAGGTCTATTAAACAAGACGCTGCAGGGTCCAAGAATCGAGCTCAGCCGTGCCTTCTGGACATGATTAGGGGATCATTTAACAGTGCTGCGACAGCGACCCCTACCCAGCCAAAGGGAGAGAGCACCATAGCGTCATGAAAATGTCACAAGTGTGGCTAAAATGTGAAAGGAAAAATCTTTTCCACTGACTGATCCCTCTGAAAGTTTGGGCACCAGCCCAGTAGCATTTATAAGGTCACCAACTTAATTAAACATGTTGATGGTTCATCAAGTTTGTTTCCCTTAGATAATGAACAAAACAAAATGTCATTTGAGGAGAAGTTTCAAGTCTCTCAGGAGACCTTCACGTGGTGCAGTATTAAACAGAAAAGCAGGCTCGTGTTTAAGATGGCCACCGTTTACTCAGAGAGAAACATATACGGAGGGGGAAGAAAAAAAAGAAGCCCCGAGGGCATTCGAGCACTTTGCTGTGATTTATCTACCCCCTTCTTCCCTCTACGACTTCCCTGCAAAATACCTGCAGGTGGAGAAGAGATTTCACCCCGGCGCTTGTATTTGAATAATTCCTTCCGCTAAAAGTCACAGGAATATTAAACTAAAAAAATCAGCGGAGATCAGAGAAAAGGGATTACAGCTGAGTGGTAATCATAGAGACTTTCTCTCACTTCTGCTTTCTCGTTTCTCTGCTCTACGTGACCTGAATCAAACCCTTTTCTCTCCGGAGCGTACGGCTTGTGGCGTGTCCACCACCGGGTGTGGCGATAATTATCGTTAGAAACGCTGCTTTGTTTTCAGGAATGTGAGACAAGGACGAAATCGTTTTTATTAGTCGATGATCGGTGCAAATCAATAGCACAGTCTATCGCAAATTAAATAAAACTACTTAAGGAGCACCCTGAACGTTGAACGCGTTTTGGTTTTTTGAGCTCATGCTTTTTCGCTTTGTCTGCATTTACGTAACGAAATTTTAAAAACTCATCAATTTCTACCGAGTGGTTTAGATACTTTGCACATAGTGTTCAATGAAGTCAAGTTATACCAATTAAAACACAATATGAAAACCGTAGAGCACTTTTTAGAACGTTGTAATGTAATCGGAATTATCTTCTAATATCGAAGCCCAATCCTAAACTGAGCAAGCCTAGGGTAACAGTGGCTAGGAAAAAAAAACCCTAAACATTATAAGGAGGAAATTTTGGTAGGACAAAATCTTAAAAAAGAATTGCTTGGGTGGCTTAGATGTAAGATTCGTTTAAAAAAAAATGAAACAATGTGAAGTGTCATAAAATAGAGAATCTAAAAGCTTTGAATAGAACAAGATAGATCAATAGATCTTGCATCCTCGGTCGGAATGTTTTGGCCAGTTGACCAGAGAAGGGAGAGTCACTGACCACTGACCACTGTGGACTCCTGGGGGTCTGGAGCTGATAACAGGAGAGCAGCTCAGGTGGGAAGGAAGAGGAGGAAAATCTTGGTGGGGGGTTAGAACTGGTCCTGGAAAACAAGCTCTGAAAAAAAACAAATATCAGAAGAAAAAAGCTGAACGTTACGATGTTGTTTTCTGTCCTTCAGGACCGCGATTGTTATTTCTGTCAGCAGGGGTCGCAAGTGTTCACTTGTACTAGTTTTAAGCCATTGAGATATGAATAAGATATATACAGTTCTAAAATTTAAACATGGATCTTATAGGCACGGTATTCCAGTTCTAACCACAAGGGGCAGCTTTTACAAGGATCCAATTACAGACCAAGAGGTTTAAACATTAAAACCAGGCTTAATATTAATCATATAACCCACAAGGTCCAGTTGTTATGAAATAGAACCTATTAAATAGGATTAGGTACAGGGGAAGCTATTTTAAAAAGTCAAATATAAAAAAAGAATACTTAATAGGAAGCCCAAACCAATACTGGCCACTAGGGGCAGCTGTCACAAAAAAGCTAATAGACACTGCATAATGGGAGGACATTTTCGATAGCTTACACCAGGTAAAGGTGAGGTAAAATAGATAATTTGGAGGGGGGATTATATGGAATTTTGGCCCAGAAACATTAACTTAGTTGTGTGCAAGACCTTACACTTCAAATTAAGTGGAAGTTTGAAGTGTTTCCCTTGGCGTGGTTCCTGGGTTTGTTGTTGTTGTTGTTTTTTTTTTTTTGTGCAGCATTGTTTATGATATTTGAAAATGAAACAGGGCTGAAAATCCTGCACCGCTCTTAATTAATTTGTTTTGCTTCTTGTTGCATTCCCGCAGGTCTTTGACTCATTAGCGATGATTAATCAGGAACGCTGGGGTAATGGAGGCTATATATTGCGCGGTGACATTTGAGCTTTTCACGCAATTTCGATTTGACGAAAATAGACAAAGATAGACAGGGCTTTGATTTTAGGCCAAACGGATGACACTTTTTTTTTCAGTCTGTCATTCAGATGCCAGTAAAGAAGACACGACACGACTGGCAACAAGGAACAAGGGATCAGAAAATGGCAAGATCCACAAAGCCCCGTCTCTTTACGACATATTCAGAAGTCAGAAGTCAGAAGTGTGAGATCTTTTTCCTCTTCAAATTCCACTCTTTCGGGCAGGCAGGTGATTCGATTTGTTATGCGGGGAAAACACATGCACTGGTTTCTGATGGTGATTTAAATTAGAAGGTTAATTGAAAAAAGAGATAAACTGGGCTCCCTAAACGGCAAGGCAGAGATTGTGCCTGGCAGACACACACTCGGTCGGTGGCTGAAGCTCTAGCCTCTGCGGTGAGAAGATAAAAACAAGCCAGTTAATTGTCTCGCCGTTTCTTCCACTTGATTTCAGTTCAATTAAAAAAAAGCATAAATAAAAGGCAAGGAGCTGTCTGGAGCTCATTAAAATGCACGTAGAAAAATGATTCCAGCTGTACGGAGCTTTAGAGAGAAAAATCTCCTTCCTCCTCCTTGACTGTTTTTTTTTTCTGTTTTTTTCTGTTCTGCTAACACAGTACAGAAACACAACGCCGTCACTCTGCTGTCCCTCCACCTTTAGATCTCTCCACTAGTTTCTTTACAAATGAACTGATAAGATGGTGTTATTGTGGGTGTGTGATGTGTTACAGTTTGTCAGGTTTTTTATTATCCTGGGTTCCTTTGTTCAAATGAAAGAGAACAGAAAATTCGACATCATTTCAGCGCTTCTGTTTTTCAATTTAGATACAGAAGCTGAAAAAGGAGAAATTCCTTGGAAGCCTCAGACATTTTTGGAATTTTGAATTGAACCGAGCCTTTGCTAGGGTACAATTTATAGACAAACGTTTGTACACACCCTACATGGGTATTAATCAGCTGACGTTGTTCCTTAATTTTGGGGGTAACACCAAGAGAGCAATCCAGCCCCAAACACTGAAACTCCCTCCAGCATGCTTTACATTTTATATTGATCTGTCCTGAGAACAAAACAAGGAATATCTGCCAGCACCTGTTCCAGCCCTTACACTCGTACACCAGGTATGTTTGGACCACGTCACCGTGCCATGTCATCAAAACAGTTTCTGCTAAGTGACATGGGAATCTGGGAATTTAGTGCATTTTTTCACATGTATTCTGCAATAAACTGCTATTGTCATTAGCTCAATTATTAGTTTATTTAGCTTCTATTGGGGCAACACGGGGCTTGGTGGGGTAGCACGGCTGCCTCACAGCCAGAAGGTCATGGGTTTGATCTCAGAGTGGAGTGGCCTGGGTCCTTTCTGTGTGGAGTCTGTATGTCCTCCCCGTGTCTGCGTGGGTTTACTCCGGGTACTTCGGTTTTCTTCCGCAGTCCAAAGACATGCGTGTTAGGTTAATCGGTGTCTCTAAACCGATAGTGATGTTAAAGAAGCCAAATAAATTAACAAACAAACAAACCTACATTATGGAACATGGCTGAGGTCGTTGTGTTGGACAGTAAACCCTGGCTCACGTTTGCCACTCTGGTGCATTTTCAGGGTAGTGAAGTATTATCAGGACGGTCCCTTAGACCATTGCAGTTGTCATGTTATTCAGGATAACGCACAACCTCGACTGTTCTGTTGCTTTGACCATGACATAAAGAAATAAAGCGAATTTCATACTGAGTATGTTTTAATACTGACAGCAACTTGCTCTAAAACAGAATGCTACAAAACGACACGTACTGAACCTTCGCAACTGTAAACTCCTCCGTCAGAAGGAGATGCTGCTGCACAAAACACTCCTTCCTCTCCAGCTCCCTAAAGCACCAACGGCATGATGAAGAGGGTACCCCTTTCATCCTGATCTGCCCCCGTTTTCCCTGCCCAGATTCGCAATCTCCGACCCAGATTTCCCTTTTCTAAACAGATCAAAAATGGGATTTTTTTTTTCAATTTGGTCAACAACTGCACTCGGCGATGGCGTGGTGAGACAATGTGTGGGATGAGGACAATACGATCTACTGACATCTGCACTTTCTGGTTCTAGGATTAGAATAATTCCCTCGGGAATCACAAACAGAATCACAAACAGCGTGGCAAACACAGATAAGCCAATAAGTATGCATATTATTGACCTCCCTATGAAAACTGAGGCTGATTGAACTAATTGAAATTCGTGCAGGAGTCATGGCATTTAGCGCCGCTCCCTCATCTCCTCCGTGAAGCGTTCATCCAAGCCGTACGGTGTTTGGATATTAATTAGTTTGAAATCCTGAGTAAAATATCGAGCATGATGTACCAACACCCCGGTCGAGGGGAAACACTGGAGGCTGCTCTGCGAACGAACTTGAGAGTCTCTGTTTCGACGTAGATCGGGCGGCGTATGTTACTGTTAATTGTGTGTACAGTTGTCTTACAGTGGTCAGTACCAAGACAGATTGATTGTATTTCTATAACGCTTTTTTTTTTATCTAAGTCCAATCCCATACTAAGCAAGCATAGGGTGACAGTGGAAAGGAAAAAGGGAGAAACCTTGGGAGTTAAAATAAACCAAATAATGCAGATAAATACATATTAACAGAAACAACATTTATAAAAACTAGATCTGCATTTGCTCACGGAACAACAGCCGTGCTTAAAATGTAACAAACTAAATGAATGTGGCTTGTGTCCAAATACTTTTGGCCATGTGCAGGAGCAGGTCCCAATATGTTCGGCTGAGTGAGTGGGCATGTTCCAATACTTTTGGCTGCATGTTTGTGTGTCCCAATACTTTTGGCCTTGTGTGGTTTAATTTAATTACAGTGTCATTCCCACTGACCTAGGATTCATCGCCCCTGGTGAAATTTGGCATGTTCTCTTCTCACCCACAATTAGTTTCCTTCAGATTCTCCTGATTTTTCCAACCTTTGGGAGATCTAGCCCGTCCCAAATTGGAAATGACTATTATCATGCATTCTAAGCTTAGTTCTGTTACTGAAAATAAATAAACAGATTAAAAAAATATATCGTTTGCATCCATGGAATTACCACAGTCAGGCTTTAAACCAGGGGCGTTTCTAGATGACTTGTTCTACTGGGGCACACACTGAATTTAAAGGGGCGTCATTGTTCTGACCTGCTTGCCAATCAGTTACGGGGCACAACTGCGCCTAAAAAATAAGACTGGTAACAATAACTATAAATACATTAAATAATTTAACACTAAAGCTGGTATGAAATGAAAAGCAAACGAACATTAAAGAACTGGCATTAATTACTTTAAATAGACATATGGTACCATGCCTGCAGTGTGGCTGTATTTCATTTAATATTTTATTTGAGAAAAAAATGAAAGAAACCGGCTCTGAAATTTCTGAAAGCGTAGGAGCTCAAGCTTTTGGGAAGGTGCTGGGGCTTTGTGGGACATATCCCAATGTCTTGAACGTCCTGTAGTCCCGTACTTCATCATACCCCATCATTTCAGTGGGGCACGGCAACATTTTAATCGGGGCACGTCCTGGGAAAGTGAGTCTGATGACGCTCCTGCTTCAAAACTCATGACCTCCCAGTTTTGCTTTTGCACCACCCTAAAGCCCGCAAGATTTCCTGCTCTCTTAAAAATCCTTGCTTATTAAACTTAAAGTACACTTGAGGTCTCTCAAAATCCACACAACACAGACTAGATGATCAGCTCCAGCGTCAGGTCGGGATAGGTGATAACGGATTAACTCTGAATCCCGGCAATCAGCTTATTTGAAAATGGTAGGATCATAGAAGTTTGACCTCTCAAAGCACAGAGAAGTCTTGACATTAAGTGCCTCGACGCTGAAGGCTACGTTACGTTCCTCGCCTGATACGAAAGGATGTGTCATCCTGCCGTAGCATGCTAGCAAAAAGCATTTCAGACTTCAGAGAAGCTCTCAGAGCAGAGTGAGAAGAGGTTTAGCCTCCGAAAGGAAAAAATAAGGTTTTAATTTGAGATTTTGCTCCCTCGCTTTGAAGCCTGGTGTCTCATGGGCAGCACTGGGAGATTAGCCTGCTTTGGGCTTAAAGTGAGCAGATACACGTACGTAAAACATTAGCGTCCCTCCGCAAGGCCGCAAGCTCGTGATTAACGCTCGGTACAGAGTGAAGACGTTACACATGGAGGACGGTGAAGCAGCTTGCAGGTGAGGTCATGCTGAGAGAACCTGAACTCCGTAAAACGTGGCAGGTATGTTCAATTCAATTCAAATTTAATTTCTATAGCGCTTTTTACAACGGAGCATTGTCTCAAATCAGCTTTACAACCTTATATGATCTTAAAAGGCCAATCAGAAAATTGAGCAAGCCTAGGGTGACAGTGGAAAGGAAAAAGTTCCTGAAAGTAGAAGGAAGAAACCTTGGGAGGACCAAGACTCAAAAGGGGACCCGACCTCTATGGGTGGTCTAGATGTTAATTAAATAAATACTTAAAAGTATATCAAGTTATAGTATAGTATAGTAAAGTATAAATCAATAATAAAATCAATAATAAAACAATAATACAATTTAAATTAGTAATAAAATAAATCAAATTGATTTGAAAACAAAATAGATTATAAAATGAGTCCTCAGTGGCAGGTCACATCGTCTCCTAATGACCAAACGATGGAGGGAGTTCCTGCACTCTGGTGGGACTTGGTTCTGTTAATGAAGAACAGTAGAGCAATGCTGAGGTGGAGGAACATCTGTGTGCTGCTGGAACTGGTACCGGAACATCAGCTCTGAGAAAAAGAGAAAATGTAATTACTGATGGATTAGGAGCACAGAGTCTGTTCTCCATTACTGATGCCATGTGCAGCATGAAAACTCCGGCAGCACTACCTATCGCAGTATAGCTATAGGTATGTGAGTGCAGACGTCATAGCGCACGAGTAACGTTTATAAAGGCATAAGGAAGCTAACTATAGAAACCTTGCACAATGATCTACTAGGGTTTTACTGTAATTATGGCAAAATAAACAATTTGTTTAATGTGTTATAGCAACAATTCTACAGCAGTTAGTTCCCGACCTCACAAAATGATTGGTTGCGAAGCGGCTCACTTTGAGGAAATGGCGGCAAAAAGCACGACCTTTTCACACAAAAGCGATATCACTCCGCCGGGTAACCATAAGCTTTTTGCGCTCGTCTAAAAATGCATTTATTAGTAACGCTAGTAAATCAGAAAATCATATCGCTTCACTTTCAATCCAATTTATTTTTCAAACTATAGTCTTGCCCTTTTTGATCTGGGAGTATTTACACTTTGTAAGAACTAAGCATACTTTTTCAATAGCACTGAGAGTACTCTCCGATTTTTAACGTGTTCTTATTGTATGCCTCTGGAAACATTTTTGCCACCAAAAACAGACCCAACAAAAAAAAACAAACAATTAATAAATAAAAAAAGAACGCTATGCTGAATTATGAAAAAGACGAACAATATTTATTAAGGAAAGAAGCGCCATCTAGCGACCTTTAGGTGTCACTATTTACAGTTTCGTGTTTGAGATATTTTAATTAGCTTACTGTAAATAAATCCAGCCCGGAGCTACTAGTAAGAATTCACAACAGTCAAATGACCAGCTCTCGACATTTTTAGGTTTATTCAGATTAAACTGGCCCAGTTCTCCTAGTGCTAAGGCTGGGTAGGCCATTGTTACCGTTGGGTAGCAACGACGCATTTGCTGGGGATCTGCTTTTTGGCGGAGGGTATTGGTCAGAATTATATCGTATTCAGGGCTTATTTTCTTTATTTTGTTCTGTAATCTGTTGTAAAACACCCCTGTTGAATAAAATCCATAGAGCACTAGTAAAGCAATAGTGTTTTTTTTCTAAGACCAAATCACAACTTCATGTTATATCGCCTAAAAAGAAACTCTCACTCTCAACAGCCTGGGGTTAGTCCCTCTTATGGTTCCAAAGCTCTAAATATGCACTACAATATTTCACTGCATTATTTTTTGTTGTTTTACGTTAACCGAAATGGACCCGGACCGGACATAGCGGTCGTGTTATAGACACAAGCCTTCACTCATACTAGTTTTCTGTCATTCAGACATGAATTAGATTGATATAATTCAGATTTTTATTTTCTACTAAACGGTGCAGACCTATATTAACATGCACTAAACTTGCATTTGATCCTTGGATAAAAGTATTTATTACAAATAATATCAGATGAGAAGGAGAACAGTGGCTGGTACCGGTGGAGAGCGAGCGGGAGCGCTGGACGTAGAGCAGATCATAGACTAGAGTAATTTCATAACCATCTTCATTCTATTATGTCAGTTAGTATAAGAGCTAAAGCTTAGTACTGGGGCTTGTTTATTTATCCTGTTAAACAGACAGACAGAGACAGAAAGAGAGAGGTGGAGAGAGAGACAGAAAGAGACGGAGAGAAAGAGAGAGAGAGCGAGAGAGAGTGAGAGAGAGAGAGCAAGACAGAGAGACAGAGAGAGAGACAGAAAGAGAGAGATGCAGAGAGAGACAGATAGATAGATAGATAGATAGAGAGAGAGAGAGAGAGAGAGAGAGAGAGAGAGAGAGAGAGAAAGAGAGAGACAGAAAGAGAGAGAGAGAGAGAGACAGAGCGAGACACAGAGAGAGAGAAAGAGAGACAGAAAGAGAGAGAGAGACACAGAGAGAGAGAAAAAGAGAGAGACAGAGAGAGAGAGAGAGAGAGAGAGAGAGAGAGAGAGAGAGAGAGAATCAAATGCTCTCTGAATTGGGCCCAAATATCCGAGGTTAATTTTGTGAGAAAGCTGCAGTGCCCAGATAAGACCGTCCCTGCAAATGAGTTCTGCCTGCCTGGATTACAGCTAAATTTATGCAGCTCTCCTTATCCTTCCACAAGCTTCTCTGAAGTGCCATAATTAACTTGTGCACATAAAATGTGCACATTTTCTGCTCGGTGGTAACCGTTCCTCATTTCGACGCTTTGATTTTTTTTGACCCCGCTCAAAAAGGTACTTCTTATTTCCCTTTTTTCTGAGTTTAAAGATTTATCAGAGAGACGAAGCACGGCTAATCGTTTAACACATCGCTGTCACCGGGATGAGTGTCGTTACCCATGAGTGTTTCCTGAAGTAATCTGTAAAATCAACAAAAAGATCTCCTTATTATTTTTATTTCTGTATACATTCATCTATATTTCTGCTAGCTCATGGACTAATGGTACTACATAATGTGTTATGTGTTATTATTTTCCCCAAATGGAACAATTAAATAATGAAATCATCAATCATCAACTCAGCTATGTTGATTGGGTAATAAGTGATATATTCATGGGGGTAAACAGAAACAGGTCAAACTGGACCAGAGTGCACCCATATTGACTGTTCAGTAGGGTGTATAGTCACCCAAGAGTGCCAAAAAGTGACTCATTAACAATCACACCCACTGTAAAACCAAGCTATAAACACAAGACGAAATATAACCATAAATAAACATACTCTCTGGCTGCACACAACCAAGAGCAAATGAGTTCACCTGAAAAACACTAATTTCAGAACAGCTGATGCAGTATCACCTTTAAAATACTTTAAACCTTTAATTGGGTAAATTCAGAGCAGAGCTACTAGTAATAAGTCACAGCGGTCACATGACCGACACTTGGCACTTCTAGGTTTATGTCGGTTTAGCAGACTTCAGTCTTTTCCTGCGTCCTAAAAGCTTCTGAGAAAAAAAAAGTTAATGTAGTTCCTACTCATGCATGTAATTCATGCAAAGTAAGTCAATATTCACAACAGAAGTTAAAAGACAGATTTTTATTTGCTATTATTATTTGTTAGCATTGTTAAGGCCTCGGTCGTTCAAGCGAACAGATGTTGATCGGGCGGATGTTAAACGGTGCTTACCTGTATTACAAGGACACTCGATCCAGCACTGAAGTCTGTAATGACGTGAGCACGGTTTATCTTCACAGCAACCTGTGAGTTTATCTTAATTTATTAAGCAAATTCTAATTAGTCCGTTTGGAGCGAGCTCTAATTCCATTCGGGAGGAAGATAAATTGGTTCTGCAGCACGGGTCTGCATTTGATCCTTGAGAAGCTGGAGCCTCTGGGGGGAAATCCATTGTCTTGTTGGTGGAAGGACGTGACAAATCTATTGTTGTGTCCTATTGTTTGTGCGTATTACAATCCTTCCAAACACTATAAAGCTGAATTTACATTTCCAGCATTTAGCAGACACCCTTATCCAGAGCGACTTACAATCAATGAGTCTTACAATCCAAGCAGTTGTGGGTTAAGGGTCTTGCTCAAAGACCCGACTGTGGCAGCTTGGCAGAGGTGGGATTTGAACCCACCTCTTCACCGCTAGGCTACCACAGTCCCATGTGGTATTAATGGCTGAAACATCTTTTCTGCCACTACAAATGTTCTCTTCTCATAAGGCTTTCCACTAGACTTTGGGTGGATAATTCAGTTACACTTGGCACTCAGATTCATTTTAAAGCCCTCAGATTTCTTCGTGGACTTTTTGTTTATCGGGAGGCGGGCCAGAAAGACGACGAACACGATGCCATTCGGTAACTCAACCAATCAGTGATCCAGCTTTGTGGTAATTTTTTTGTGTGTTAATCATTCCTAATGAGATGTGAAAGATCTGTGATTGTAGAGGGATTTCTGTGCGACTCCAAGACAGCAATATGGAGTCCAAATTCTAATTGTCGCATGGGGCACCCGTGGTCTGCTTACAACAAACTCTAGACCTGGATGAACTCACAAACTGGTGGAACCTGTGTTCAAGGTGGAAAGATGTAGATGAGATAAAGCCTTCAAAGCTCTCAGGGTGTCTGGCGCTTACCCTCGATAACCACTGGAACCTCAAACGGCAGGAGGAAGCGACCCTAACGATGTGACTGTCAGGCACTGACTGGCCAGGTGTGCAAAGCAAAACTGTCACATCACACCCTGCAGGAACGTTTGTGCTAGATCCAGAATGAAACGTAGATCAGAAAGCGGTCGTGTTCTGTCACACGTGTAGACGGCTACAATCTCTGTGCAACATCTGATCACACAAGTTTCTTATCCACATCATTGTCCCGTTCCACTTGCCACATTCGCTGATCTCACAGCAACAGCCTGACGCTTTCCATTGTACTGAGCCTGAACGTTGCCTGAGGTGCAGCGGCGGGGGGTTTTCCATTTTAAACAGAGCAGATTAAATGCCATTAGTTATCCTGCACGTCGAGCCTTTGAAGACGACAACACGAGGGAAAAAAAGTTACAAAAAAGAGAGCATTCGAGAGGTGCAGAGAAAGTTTCAATCATCCAACAGGCTCCTGCTGTGCTGAAGTGCAGAGCGGATCCGGAGTTTTGCACTAGACGAAAAGATTAGAGAGAAGGGAATCTGTACTAATAACGAAATAGTGACAGGTAGAAATCACAGGCTGGCTGAATAACGCAAATGTTTCATCGCTTCATCAGTAAAATAGCAAACGGGGGGTGGGGGGGGGGGGCGGCTTTTGGCTAAAATCTGAGTTTGTCCTACAAGCCACTTTATAGTGTTTAATCCATGGTTTTGACATTTGTTTGACCTGATCAGTAACAAATTTCACGTTAAAACACTAAAGCACCTCTAAAAAATGGCTAGACAACCTGTGCTGTTCCAACTGAATCCACCTGGCAACTCTGGACGCAAGGGCAGGAACAACCCAAGACGGGGTGCCAATCCATCGTAGGACGCACACACACACACAGTCACACAATAAGGGCCACTTTAGAGACACCAGTTAACCTAACACGCATGTCTTTGGGCCGTGGGAGAAAACCAAAGTACCCAGAGTAAACCCACGCAGACACGGGGAACATGCAAACTCCACACAGAAAGGACCGAAGCCATCCCACCCTGGGATTGAACCCGGGACCTTCTTGTTGTGAGGCGGCGGTGCTACTTACCAAGCTACTGTGCTGCCCTCAATATTATCACTCCTTTCTATTTGTCATTTTTATTTTTATTTTCGTACTTTTCTCGGCTCAACGGGAAAAAGCTAAAGCTTGAATCCGCACAGCCCGACTCTAATCCATCTCTGCTGAGCTCCCATGTGACCTTCAATCTTCATTGCTTTGCAATACCGTAGACGATCCTTCCGCTGTTTTTCAGTTCAGTTCATCGCGGCGTCACATCCAGACGAACTTCTAATGGCACGCAGCGGTGCCGGGATATATGATGTACTGATCATGGTACTGTGGTGAAATCCCTCTGCTGCTCGCTTCCAAGCTTTTGTTAGCTCTCAAAATCACAACGCTGATTGCAAGGACAATGGATGTGTCTGATTGATTGGGATTTGTGATTAAGACAGTTCATTAACGTGGGCTTCAATGGGCAATCAACGAGAGACAGGGTAGGGCTTCGCGGCTCAGGTTTAATCAGAGACATCTGCCATGTGCCATGAGTGATAAAGAAAGGCCGGCGTTGGGGATTTTCGTGCATAGGTTAGGAAAAGATTGCGAACCGTTTGGGCTGATCTTGATTTGTGTTTAAGCTACTCACAGATTGGGATCTGACCCTTGATCCAAAATGTTCTGCCTAAACTAATAACAGACAATTGTGGCTGTTGTGGTCTTTCCTTAAGCGACTCGGATGGTGCATCGGTACTAGACCAGTACCAACTGGCGCAGCATTGGCTGGATTGATTGGATGCTGCCACCCTCACCTTTAAAAAACAGGTATCAAATCTTCACATGCAATGCTAGATGTTCAGCTGATCTCATCCAAGTCATAATAATAGACCTAGATGGTCTCATCTAATGTTTGACAATTGCCAGGACAGCATAGTGTTTACTCATTTAAAAAAACAACTAAGCAACCAGACAGAAATGTGGCATTGCTGTGTAGGATATGGAAATGATTATTAATATGATATTGTCTTTGAATAAACTTGCCATCAGAGGGCGTAAAAATACTTTCCCCACTGCCAAATAAAAAGGCTTTTAGAGGCTACTTTTGGGAAGTGTACCTCTTGGTGAGAGATTGCTGACAAGACATGCCTCTACAAGTCATTTTGTCCAGTTGATGGAAGCAGGATGGTCATTTTTGAGAAATCATTTGGGTCGTCCTGACCTGGCTTTTAGGAGGTGTTGGGAGCAGGTTTTATGGGGGCAAACACAGTGAATGGGCTCCCAACAGCTCAGCCAGACCCCCGACAGAGAGAATTGTTTGATTCACCGATGAGCCCAAGCATTTTTGTTCTCCACCATCCAGACACAGGTGGCACTTTCACTACACACCCCGTCTCTGTTCGGACCTTTTCCAGATGATCAGGATAAGGAATTTTTTTTGTTTGGTGTCCATGCTTTAGGTGTCCTGCCACTGACAGCCAGCCATTGTTGCCTGTACTGCAACAGACTGGAACTGTTTTGTTTTTAGTGATGGATCTCTCAGGGTGAACGCTTCAGAGTGAATGTTTGCTGTTGAGCGACACAACTGCTGGTCTGATGATCTGGAGATCCAGTCCCTATGGCCACCCCTAGTAATGATAGAAGGGACACTAACAGTTCAGAGATACGTGCAGAGCACATGTCCTGCTTCTCATTTCAGGGCTTCCAACTGGCATTTTTCAGCAGGATAATTCTTGCCCACATACAGCAAGGGTTTCCCAAGAATGCAACAGATTGCAACACCTGCCTTGGCCTGCTCGGTTGCCAGATGTATCACCAATCGAGCATTTATGGGACCAGCTGGGATGCCAGCTTTGGGAACCTACAAGTGTGCAGATGTGCTCTATAGACCCTGCTGTAACATTTGTTGGTGAATGTAGCACAGGATACCAAAACCTGTATGCCTCCTCTCTATCCTCTGCATGCCCATCTTTTGTATCCTGACTAGAGATGGATTCAAGAGTTTTCCCCAATAAACTTTCGCTCTAATCTTGTAATGACTTACATACTGCATATCACGATTAAATTCACTCACACAAAGTTTCATTCGATTCCAATATCTCTTTCTGGGTGAGCTATTTCGTCAATGAGAATGATAAAGCCAGGTATAAGTACTGAAATAACACGTCTTTACCTCCTAACAATCAGCCCGGCGTTAAGTCCCAGCGGGGCTCAGGAGATTAGATGAATTAGCATCACTTTAAAGTGTTAATTTGCCCTCGTGACAGATTGAGTGCACTTCAAATACAATTGCCAGACGGGAATATAATGGAAGGCGCTCGACTGTCACGCAGGAGCGACGCTTCTCCATCGCCGCCATCCCGACGCCGTGCTTATCTACCGGTCCCTATCGGCACCCCTCTCCCACCGGCCACAAAATACAGCAATAGCTTGTAGGTAATTGATCAGACAAGCCGAGTGTAAAATATTCATTTTCTACTTCAGCAGCCAAATAAATCTCGAGGGACGGTGTGCAGGACTCTTGAGGAGAGATTGCTTATGCATAGGCAGGTAAGTGCAGGGCTTATTGTGGCGTGGCAGATAAGACGGGGGGTCTGGTCAATGTTCAGTCACACAAACACACACACACACACACACACACACACACACACACACACACACACACACACAACACAATCCCTTCCCATACAAAGCACACTCCAACTCACACCAACATTAAGTCAGATCATATACTGTACACTGCTCATAAAAACTAGGGGGTTTTTAAAAATGAAATATCCCCTAATTTTCGTGAGTAGTATACTAAAGTAGGAGGCTAATAATAATAATCCAATGGACGCTACCACTTCTATAGTTAGAAAGATTGAGTATGAATTGAATAAACAAGGCCTATACGGTCTACAAACTGGGTTTGAATCTTGGCTAATCCATATTCTCGATTCATGTCCACATTTCCTCCAGGTAATTAGATTGATTTTTGCTACCTGGCCCAGAAAAGCCACCAGTGAGAGCTGGTACTGTATATGGTGGGTAGTGATGTAGTACTAGAGTCCAGACGCGTCCTCGACCTCATTTGGATTCTAGGGTATGGAAATTGTTATCAAGGCCATCCGAGTCCCATAAGTCTGTCTGAGGTAAGGTTCATTATAAACGAAACTTTAGTTTGATCATTATTAAATATCAACCAACACAATAAATCAGTCTTATCTCTAAATGCTGAAATAAAAACTGCACTCTGATTGGCTAACAGGGAAAACACGTTCCGTTCAGGGTTCGATTAATGAACACGTTTTATTTTGAATTGTCTGACCATCAGCTGTTCGTTTGGACTTTTTCGCTCACTTTACCTAGTTATAACTTACCGAGTTATTTTTGTTTGAGAGCAGAATGTATTATTATGATATTTTCACATTTCATAATAATAATAATAATAATAATAATAATAATAATAATAATAATAATAATATGTACACAATGAATCTTGTTGTTTATTTTCCGGTGACTTTATGTGGTGATTCTGATTCACTTTGAAACACGAAGAAAAACAAAATCATCCCCATGATGTACTTCCAACCATTCCAAGACTTTAATGTAATAATAATTCATCATAATTTTACGCTATATTTTATTACATGTTATATTTTACAAATGCACATATGCCATACAATATCATATCATTTCTTAACATGTGTTATATTATGAATAATAATGAATGTACACTGAATTATAAACTAACATTTACTCTTTCATTATATTCCACTTAATCCACACGAGGTCTTGGACCAGTCGTTGCCCAAATCTGGGCACAAGGGCAGAAAAGACCCTAGATGGGGCTCCAATCCATCGTAGGGCAAACACACAGTCACAACCTAAGGGCCACTTTTAGAGATGCCAATTAACCAAGCATGTCTTTGGGCTGTGGGAGGAAACCGGAGTACCAGGAGTAAACCCACGCAGACACGGGGAGGACATGCAGACTCCACACAGAAAAAAACCAGGCCGTTTCCTGGGGTTGAACCCGGGACCTTCTTGCTGTGAGGCACCGGTGCTACCCCACCGAGCCCCCGTGCCGCCCTGAAATAACATTACTTTCCATATTCTTCATTTTTATTTTTGAATGATGAAAACGGTCTTGACCTGGACTCGACTACTCAGAGTCTTGGGCTTTGACTCGGACTCCACTCTAGTGATCTGGAGTGAAAGAGCATCAAAAGTTGACATAATTTTTCTCATTTAAGTCTTAATTTAGAGCTGCATCTATGAAAGAAAAATAGAGCTGTATAAACCAAAAGGAGGATTATTTAAGTCTGTCTTGCACCCACCACTGATATTAAGCTCATTTTACAGACCAGTTTTGTTACTGGTACATCGATCAGACTCCCTCAGTGGCAGCCCGGGTTTTTCTTATCCTCCTCACTGCTGGCATTCAGAAAAGAACTGGAAAAGTTGCAGACCTGACTTGTTTTGGCTTGCACGTGTGTGTGTGTGTGTGTGTGTGTGTGCGTGCGCCTGTGTGTGCGTGCGTGCGTGTGTGTTTGACTCAACAGGACCGAGGCAATTCTCGTGGCCGCACCACCGTGTTTGTAATTAAGCACAAATCAAAACCTGATTAATATTTAAGAGCGCAGACTTTTCCAGGCCGCTTAATTGAATAGCTTATCTATATTATGCAGATGCTTCATAACTGTACAACATAAAATATCACAGATAGCCCCTCTCTCCAGAACCTCACTGAAGCATTCAGAAGTATAATTGAGTTTCGGCTACAATATTAGAACCAGTTCCCTTTTTAAAGTTGTTTGTTTCCATTTCTTTTATTTCACCCCGTTCTCGAATGAGGCTGCGACAACAAAATAATACGAGTAAAAAGTCCTCTAAACATAATGTACTTACATAGACTCATTTCTTGTGCTTATTTTTTAAACCCTTAACTGATCAGCGTTTTTTTGGAATATCTGGGTTGGCTTGATTAAACCAGGGATAATCTCCGGGCTCATCCGTTTAATATTCTAATACTCTGGATGTAATCCTCTTGTCTGCCAGTCTGGACTAACAGCACTGGATTAGATTGTTTATTGTGGGTTTTATTTTTGTACTTCAAACATAAATACAGTATACGGAGCTACAAAACTCATTATAATGACCTGCAGGTTACTTTTTCTTGCTTCCAGTAAGCTGAAATGGATGTACAAGTGGGTGGAGCAGCTAAATAAAATGAAATATCCAAAATATATTTCGATTAAAAGCTGTTTCTGGGTTTATAATTACGATCATAACCTTAAAATAATGATAGCCTAGACAAACAATTGGAAATAGGTCTCAAATAATACATAATCAGCCAAAATATAGAAAGGTTACAGTATATTAGTACCTCTACATGAGATTAATACCTAAATAAATGACTTACATAATGAGATTTAATGGGATCGGCTTATTAAAAAACACTACTTGTTCCTCAGAATAATAACAAAATAATATCAGACCCATGAGATCGAGAAAAAAGAGATAATGAGTGAAAAAGCTGTAAGTAATACCGTAATTATTTTGAGATATTATTTGACTTTTAATTATCGTGAGATAACCTGGCAAATAATATCAGGATATTTCAAAATGTAAAATAAAAATAAAAATAAAAAGATTATCTCCTAATATACAGAGCCTAGGGTGGCAGTGGCAAGGAAAGACTCCTCAAACATTATAAGGATGAAACCTTGGCAGGACCAAGAGTCAGAAAAAGAGGAAAAATCATTGGGTGGTGTAGAGGATAAATGTAAGAATCCACTAAGTTTGTAGTAATAGTTCAAAAACAATAACAAAGTATAAGCGAATGAATTAAATATTGAAAAGAAATACCACACATAAATATGCAAATCAGCATTATATCTGTGCCACATAAAAAAAACATTATGAAATCATGATCTTATTGTTTGATAAAATGTCTACTAATATGTTGTGTCAGTGTTTCATTATCTTCCGCTAAATCCACACGGGGTCTCAGGCAAGCCGGTGCCCACCCGGCAACTCTGGGTGCAAGGTTAGGAACAATCCATCATGAGGCACACACACACACACACACACACACGCACACACACACACAGAGTCACACACTAAGGGTTACTCTTAGAGACACCAATTACGCTGAGTCGAGTTAAAATTGCATTTGGGATTAAGAGCGTTAACGATTCATAAAAGAGATCATTTTATTACTAAAACGGTAATTATTATCCATCCAGCAATTACCTTTCGCTTAATCCATACGGGATCACGGGCCAACCGGTGCCCACCCAGCAACTCTGGGCACAATGGCAGGAACAACCCTAAACAGGGTGCCAATCCATCGTAGGGCACACACACACAGTCACGCACACAGTCACACACTGTGGGTCACTTTAGAGACACCAATTAACCCAACACACATGTCTTTGGACTGTGGGAGGAAACCGGAGTAAACCCACGCAGACATGCAGACTCCACACAGAAAGGACCCAGGCCGATCCATCCTGGGATTGAACCCAGAGACCTTCTTGCTGTGAGGCGGCGGGGCTACCCCACCGAGCCCCTGTGCTGCCCCAATAAAGAGATGATATCTGAAAACAATGGACAGCTCATAACAATGAGATAATACTTCACAACAAATGGAACAAAAACAACTAAAACAGTAACTTAAAACGGAGGATTAAAAGACTTCCAAAATATCTCAGTATGACAAGGTAGTGTCTGATAATTATGGCAAACTTATCAACTTAATCACTGATGAATCCGAATATCTGAGCAAGCATTTACATTCCCTTACCCTTGGTTGATTCTGCATCTTCTTGGCCTTTTTGCCACAACACAGCACCCCCTGTGGCTTTGAGGAGCACGTCTGCCCACTCGTCCTAATCTCAAAGGCAGTGTTTTCTGCCCTGAGGATGCCTGACCAGTGAGGTCTCGCTTTCTGAGGGGTTTCCACTGATAGCGAGGCAGCTCAGAGGATCAAAGAGGAAGCCTGCATGCTTCTGATTATGCATGTCGAAGCTCAAAACCCCCCTCGGTCCAGATTCTTGGGATGGAGCGTTGAATCAAATAAGTTTAGACATAAGCGCGTTCCTTCGGAGCTGAGTTATGTGTATATAACGGGGATATAATAATATGATGCAGATGAAGTCCAACCATCAAAGTCTGATCATTTTCGTAATCTATTTTACTACATTTTCGTTATTCACCCTAATATTTTGTTATGTAACGTATGAAATACACACTCTGAACTTCTTTTTGAAGTCTTTGTATTCTGTGAAATACCTGAAGTGCTTGATCAGACGGGGTTGTCTGAGCTTTGTCTTCATTTTGCTTCTCGTTACTAGTCCACAGTGGTGACCTGGATGCCAGATAGTGGATATTTACCTCAAGGGCCTGAAGAGACTGTTCTCATATCAGGGTTTCTGAACTCTATCATGACCTTATGAGACCACTATGCCTTTATAAACGATCAGACGTTGACCGATGGACATAAATACTGTAAATATGATCATTTGCTGACTTCTTATACCAGTCGGCACAGGGTGCAAGGCGGAATCCCATCCATGTACAGTAAGGTTCAACTGCCTAGGAAGGGATCTCAACACCACCCCCTCTGTTTAACGATGTTTGTTCTACCTGAACATTATTATTTCCATTTTCAAACCTTGCTCAGAATATTTTCACGCATGTGCCACTGCTGTCCTGCTAAAATCCAAGTCGGATCCAAATTCTGCACCACGTCTAAGAAACGGATGGATAACTGTGTCAGAAATAAGCTCGGTAATCAATCCGTCGTCTCAGTGTTGACGGGAGCCGTTGCTGACTCTGTGTTTTTCTCTCGTCAACTGGAGGACGACGGGGACAGGAAACGTGAGAGAAAGAAAGAAAGAAATGTAATTAACCCGCCTGTGCAGGGAGAATTCGATTACAAGTTCCTATTCTGCCATGCAAAAGGTGTGATGCCGCGAGATGTCACAGGACGCCAAGCAGAAAGCCGTCGCGCGTCTGCATTTCAAACCAAACTTCCAATTTTCACCCCGACCATCTTTCTTCATTCTCAGTGAAGCTGGAAATTAATCGCGAGGACGGTGAGACGGCAAAAAGGTAGGGCGCATCATGAAGTTTACGCCAGATGCAAATGAAGTGCGTGGGGTGTGCGAAAGGAGGAGGGGAGGGCTAGAGAAAAAAGAGAAACGAACGCGAGAGAGAGTGGTTTGTTCTTTTCAGAACTGGAAGCTGTGATGCACCAAAATGACATTCAAGCACGAAATAAGAGATTTAAAAAAAAAGGCTTCCTGTGAAAATGTCACTGAGTCCTTCCCACCCGAGTAATCAATTTAGGCACATTTCTCACTCATTAAATGACAGGATGAAAAATTGTATTCCATCCGTCGGCCATTAAAAGTGAGCCGGTGCTCCATGAAAAGGCCGGCAGATGCGGCGCTTTTACAACGAGGACTCTCGGAAAGTCAGAGAGCTTGGACAGAAAATGGCAGGGGTTAATAAAGTCCATTCTTGTCGTTGGAAATAACACACGAGTTAGAGGGGCAATTACCGTGGGGGGCGTCAGTATCCCCCGGAGTAAATTACACAGCACCCGTTTCCTTGCCTGCCCCATGTGGCTCTTGAGTGGCAGATCAATCCGTGTCAGTCTGAGGCCCGGGTGCCATGTAAGAAGCGGCCCTGGCGGCGGTTTTGCGGTGAAGAGGACAGATGTTTCATTCTCCTCATCCAAATCTTACTTTTGAAAAAACAAAAACTTGGCAGAAAAATTGCTTTCACTTCATCCAGCTCTTTCAGGATATGAGTGCATATTGGCTTAGATGGTGGAAGTGGGGGGCATTTATATCTCAACACTGAGTAAACCTCTTTATATTACAAATATAATGATTTAAAATCATAATCCAGGGCCTAAGCAATCCCACTTTTGTGAGTTTCTTATATACGCTGATTAACTCAGTACTGGGCAGTCTGCCTCTTGTGGTCAATAGTGGTATTACATATGCTAATGATTAGTCGCCAGTGTTTCAAGTGGCTGATGATGGCATATTCAACATTTTTGAAATATTAATCCCTTTTTTTGACCTTCCTACAGCATTATGTTCAGCAACATGTTCAATGTATTTATTAGAAATGTGCTTTTGCGTGAAATTATGATATCATATGATATATCATCTGAAAATATTACAGAATAAAGGAATATTATTATTATAAGGGTCATAGGGGATCTAATATTTGTATTAACATAGTTATAAACAACAACAATAACAATAATAATAGATAAGTTTTGTTTTTGTTTTTATTATTACTACTATTATTATTATTATTATAATTATTATCAATGTTATTGTTTTATATTATTATTATTATTATTATTATTATAGTAGTTACATTATTATTATTATTATTTATTTAATTATTATTATTATTATTAATAGTAGTTACATTATTATTATTATTTGTTAAATTATTATTAGCATTATTATTTGCTAAATTATTATTAATATTATTATTATTATTATTATTATTATTATTATTAGTAGTAGTAGTAGTAGTAGTAGTATTGAGTATTCACATGGGGTCACAGCTCCAGAGACCCAGGCCTTCCTTAATAAATCTTAATAATAATAATAATAATAATAAGAAGAAGAAGAAGAAGAAGAAGAAGAAATATAAATAATAAAAATAATAGTGGATAAATTGTACAGGAATGAAAACTGGATAAAGACTACTGTGTGGGGGGGGGGGAGCAAAATGGCAAAAAATGGCATTTAAACTGAATCAAAAATATCACAAGGTCACAAGGTCAAAAATGTCTGTATGTAATAAACCAAATTTTTACAATGCTGATCATGCTCATTAGTCGAGTGCAAACGGTTAGAAATATAGTATAAATGATAAATGTTAGAAATTGCTGTAAAATCTTCTAAAATGGCCCAAACTGAGAGGTCAAGCGTGTGAGACATTTTAATGAGGCACCACAAGACACGTCTGACTGAGGTCAGTAATTGAATTAGCATGTTTTCTACGCTGCATCGCACGGTCTAACACAAAGCAAGTACACTGCTCACAAAATGAATATGAAGCGATTAAAAAAGAAGCATTCGGTTTGATTTCATTAAACAAGATCACCAGAAAAGCAAAAGAAAAGTCAAAGTGTGAGTTTTAAACTCAATTATGGTGATTGAGCAATAAGTAAGATATTCATGAGGGGAACAGAAGCAGGTCAAACTGGACCAGAGTGCCCCTACATGAACTGTTCGGTAGGTTGTATGATCACCCAAGAGTGTCAAAACACACTGACAGTGACGGGGTATGGACAGGATCAGATTATCCAGCACTTCTGATGATCCTCTTCATATTCATTTTGTAATATTTTTGAAGATTTGAATAAACTGTCGTCTCTTTCTAGTGCTATTATATAGAGATTCAAACTCAAACTGTAAGGATATTAATCATGTGTGGTCAAGATTATATCATTAGAATTAAATGTTTACTTTTTGCTGGTCCCCACAAGGCAAATTGTTTCTTATATATGAAAAACTAAACTTTACTTTCAAAACTAAAATTACTTTAGGGTGTTTATGGAGGTGAAGGTTAGGAATAGGTGCAGGAACTAATTAGTTCCCACCATGATAGAAAGTCAATCTTGGGCTTTTGTGTTTGTGTATTTGTGTGTATAAATAAATCAGTAAAAGATGGGGCTTGTCCGGGTATCATCTGCGTGCGCTGTCTGATTCTATTTGCATGGTTATGAGAGCGGATGTGAATATAAAGCGCATTAGACCGGCCTCCAACTAGCAAATATACCAGGTGTCAGACTGCATTTCATTCGAGTTCACACTGATCAATCCCAGCGTTTCATTATGCTAAAAAAAGCTTACAGTTTTATTTTTTTTTCTTAGACGGGACAGGTGGGAAGGCATCATGGGACCCGAGATGGAAGGCCACAGAGGAAGCCACCTGATTGGTCCCTGCTATTGCGTTTATAAATAAACGCTTCGGCTTCTGTAGGCTCAAACCCAAGCTGCTTTGCAACATTTACGTTGGGAGATGCGCTTACAGAATCCAGTGATGCACTGCTACCCTGTTCTCCAGATCTCGGAGTGATCACGATCTGTCTTATGATACTGTGATTTACTGCATATTTAAAGGGTCTAAGCTTTAGGGGGTGAGCAAAAGCGAGGAAAACGGGACAAGAGTGCCACAAAGTAGGGTGTATGGTCACCCAAGACTGGAAAAACTCACAAAGAGGCATGGACCGGATCAGACTGCGAGATCCTCTTCGTATTCATTTTGAAATCTCCCTTCATTTTTGTGAGCAGTGAAATGAAAGGTTAGAGAGAATATACAGGTAGTGAGGAGATGAGTACTACTTACAATAGGATGCTTACAAGTATCAGTTCCAGCACCACATCACTTTACTGGTTTCCATCAACAGAAACCAGTCCGACCATGTCAGGGCCACACCAGTCCAATTACTCACAGCTGAGGACTCATTATCTTACATCTATTTTACTATTTAATTTAAATTGTATTATTTAGTTACTGTAATTTTACTATTAACTCAACTTAACTGTTTCAGTTAACATCTAGCCCACCCAAGGATGACCCCAAGTGTCTTTGCCACTGTCGCCCTAGTCTTACCCAATCTGGGCTTTACGATGCACCATTGTAAAGAGCGCTATATAAACAAGTTTGACTTTGACGTCACCATTTACAGCTTGGTACAAACAAGTATAGGAAAGTCATCCACCCAACTGTTAGGGTTCCTGCCTTTCGCCCCCGAAGCGTTAAATACCCCGAGGTATTTAATGTCTTAGGGGCACTTTGAGGGTCTCCCGTCCCGTACTCGTGCACTCCTCGCATGCCTGAGCTCATGCTCGTCTGCCGTCGGCACTCACGAGCCTCACTCCAGCCAGCTGCCCGTCCTGAATGGGACGTGCCCCGGCTTGGCTTATTGGTGCCACACGTGAGCCCGAGCTCAAACTCGCCCCCTGGAGCTTCAGCACCTCTCGCAATCTATTCGCGATCGCGCTCCTCACGCGCCCCAATTCATACTCGTTTTCTGGGGCTTCAGCACCATTTGCGTCTTATTCGCATTCGCGGTACAAGCGCGCCCCGAGCTCATATGCTCGCCTTCTGACGTTTTGGCGATTCATTCACGGCCACGCTACATCCATCCATTTCATCCTTTTGGCTTTTTTATGTTCAGGAGCTTTTTGCTCCGTTCTTCTTCCCCTTTTAGTTTATCTATATTATTTCCCCATTATTATTATACATCGTGGGATTCCATCACTCCCGCATCCTTGGGTCCTAACACCATCTCCATCTCAAATATGAGGAACGTACCCAAAAAGTCTCTAAACACATCAACTGAGTTATTAAATTTTTTTTACTTACAATAATTGATTATCAGAAAGCCCTTAACAGTACTAAAAATAACCTTTTAAGTACTGTCCTTGCCCTAGAATGGATTGTGCCCCGTCTAGAGTTGTTCAGAGTTGCCGGGTGGGCACCGGCCTGCCTGCCACTCCGAGGGGATTAAGCTGAAGATAATGAATGAATGAATGAATGAATGAATTACTTAATTAATATGTTCAAAGCATTCAGAAAGTCTTAATACCCGTTTACTTTTTCACGTTGTTGCATTGAAACTAAAGAAAAACAATAATAAAAAAGAAATCACGATTTCCACAACAATCTGGACCCAATAACTTTAGCACAAGGCCTCGTACCCATTCTAATCTCTGTCGTTTTGTTGTACAATACTTCCTCTGTGTTTTGTGCATATTTTATAGTCTTTATCTTTAGGTTTGTAGTATTTATTATCCATGCGGAGGGTTTATTTTTAGTCTCTGGGCAGCATTGGTCTGTGCTCTGACAGGTCATTAATACAGATTATTTCAACTCTTGCATCTATAACAGTCTGCACATCGTTCAATCTCTCTGGATTCTCGGCTAAATGTAAACGTACATATTTATATATGTGATACGAGAACGCGCGTGTGCGTTAACGCGCAGCAAAGCATGAGAATGCGGGCTCCCTCCCCTGGTGGTTTCCATGCCATTTCCCTCCCTCTGCTTTGTCCCCACCCAGTGGGAGCAGGGGATTTGCAAATTTCCCACCGATCTCTCTTTGCTGTTCCTGACATTTCCTGCCTATGTTTCGGAAGGTCAGAATTTGAAAGAAATCCGTCGATATGCTAAACGCGATCTCGCGTGGAGCCATGAGCTGGTGCCATTTCCTTTCATTTCCACCAGGGTATGCCCACCACACCACGGTGCCATGCTGAAAAGGCTTTCAAGCAAACGTGTGCTCCTGTAAATCAGCTACAGTTGATGTTTCGTTTACTTTTGGGCAGGGTGAGGACTATGCTAGGACTTCCACTACTATGCCGTTGGTTGGCCTTATTACCCAGACCTCCAATTCAAATAATCTTATACAGAATCCAGGATGGTTCTTTCAAGGGGATGCCATTTTAACTCAAGGCCAGCAGGGAGAATGAGCTCCTGACTGAACTCCCCTCTCTAAAGCACAAAGCAACTTAAAGGATGTGAAAGTGATGCTATAACAGATGCTTATAACAGTATTAGACGGGCTTAGTGCTTGCATAGTCAGTGGGTAGCTCAGCTGCCTCACAGCAAGAAGGTCCCGGGTTCAATCCCAAGGTGGAGCGGCCTGGGTCCTTTCTGTGTGGAGTCTGCATGTCCTCCCCGTGTCTGCGTAGGTTTACTCCAGGCTCCTCCCATAGTTGAAAGACATGCATCTTGGGTTAATTGGTGTCTCTAAAGTGGCCCTTGGTGTGTGAATGTGTGCTTGCTCTATGATTTCAAAGTGGAGTGGAAGTAGCGGAGACACACGCAGCGTACAGTTGCAGGCAGGAATTTATTCAAAACGTCAGGCAAAAACGAGGCAGTATAAGTCCCAGGGTCGGTACATGGCATAAACGGCGTCCAGGAAACGAGACAGAGCGTGAAGTGTAATGGCAGAGACACGCGCAGCGTACAGATGCAGACAGGGACTTGTACTGCCTCGTTTCTGCCTGCCGTTTTGAATAAATCCCTGCCTGAAACTGTACGCTGCGTGCGTCTCCGCCATTACACTCCGCGTTACAATGGTGGATTGGTGCCCCGTTTAGGGTTGTTCCTGCCCTTGCGCCCCGAGTTGTTGGGCAGGCACCGTCTGGCCCGCGACTCTGTGTGGACTAAGCGAAAGTTCATGGATGGATGGATAATAATTACAGTTCAAGCAATAAAATGATCTCTTTAATGAATCGTTAACGCTCTTAATCCCAAATGCAATTTTAACTCGACTCTAAAAATGACCCAGTAGAGCGCTAGTCTATATGATTTCTAAACTCGCTTACAGTTTCATTCGTCTTTCTTCCTCTAGTCATACAGGAGACTAACATGGTGATGCCGCCCATACTGCATCTTGGTCTGTGCTGGATTATGGGATGGATCGATGGGTATCAGATGGGCTACAATCAGTAACTTTATACCAATAATAAAAGGCCACTGGGTCTAAATGACGTTCCAAATTCCAGATTTTGAACGCGAGCAAGCTGCTACAAAGGAAGGCTGTGAGAAACAAAAGCAAGAGCTCATCCCTTTCTCCCAGAGTGTGTAACAAATCTACAAGAGGCCTTTAAATAAATACATCATCAACCTTCATGGACATGTGGTCTCAAAGTGATCACCCACTGCCCTCTTCACAATTTGGCATTTTCACCTCCTTCCCCACTGAGCCACGGACGTCTTAAATAAACCTCCCCACACCAAAAAAGCTCACGATTAACTCCAGTGCTTCCAATTAAAATATCCCTGAGCTGTTAATTTCTCCCTTAATAACCCCCCGTGTATGTCACACCCACCCCCGTACCCACCGCAGCCCCGTGATCGATCCGAACCGAATACTATGCAAGCCACCGGATCGATGGTGAATTATTTGAAGCGAGGCCGTTGCCTTATTCATGCTGGATATGTTGAGTCTATTGGATATGTAACTGCACGGCGTGAAGCCGAACGTCACATCTAGTTTCAGCAAGACGAGATAATCTGTTATCAATGCTTTCTCAGGCAGGAGGGGAGCCAGAATTAAAAACTCAATCGATAGAGACCTATCAGTAACCCTTACACTTAGATCTGTGCCGGAAAAACCCACTGTCGGGACAGAGGAGTCAGCAGATTTAAGAGGAGCTTAAATTATACTCACGGTCAGAAGAACTTTAGGCTGCGTGCTGCTCGGGACTCCTTCAGCCCCTTCCTTAGCTCAGCCCGGTTCAGACCCTTGTTCAACGTGTCCCGGCACATCTACAACCTCAACCATAAACCAACGAGCATCACCACCCAGCTGATGGAGGTTAAAAGCATTTTTTTATCGGGTTTCTTCTTCCTTACATAAGCAACGGCAGAACATCCCATGAAAATATAGAACAAATATATAGTTTATTTATAAACAGACTGGCCACTTTATCAGGTACAGTGGCTCATTAATGCAAAACGAATCAGCCAATCGCACGGCAGCAAATCGAGAACTCGCCGAAGTTTGAACCGAGCATGGAAACGAGGAAGGAAGCGGATTGAAGTGACTTTGAATGTGGTACGGTCCTTGGTCTGTGTATTTCAGAAACTGCCGATCTACTGGGATTTTCACGCACAGCGCCAACTTTTGGTTTTACAGAGAGCGGTCTGAAAAAGAGAGAAATCCAATGAGGGCAGATCTCTGGGTGAAAATGGCACATTGATGCCAGTGTCTCAAATAACCGCTGGTAGAAGAGTGGTTCTGAACAAACAACACGTCCAACCTTGAAACAGATGAGCTACAACAGCAAAAAACCACACCAGGCGCCCCTCCTGTCGGCTAAAAACAAGCAACCGAGACAGCACTTCACACAAGCCGAGCCATAGAAGGTTTGAAAAACGTCGCCCACTCTGATGACTCTCGATTTCCTTACAATCGTTACAATCATAACAAACTGAACTCGTGATCTTTATCACATCTTCACCCCACTTTTCTTGGTCAGAGTCGCGAGTCTGTCATGATCAGCCGGTTAATGTTTGAATTGATAATTCCTGCCTTATCACTTCTTTATTTATTTACCCTTTTTTACACTTAAAGAGAAAGCTTCCGCTCTCTCTTCAGCACCATCTATATCAGCTCTTCTTTAGGGCTCAAAATGAATTCAAATATTGCATTTTAGAACTTCCCTCTCGTTCCTCTACGCGCCAGTGCACACCAGATTAAGCACGAGGTGAATTTTCTCACAAATCCCAGGGTGGAGAGGCGAGATAAACACACTCCACTGAATTTTTCAACCGCAATTACTGTCCAGAGTTTTATACGAGCAAAAAGAAAAAAAAAAACACACACACAAACCTTTATTGCATTATAGTCTTTAGAAAGTCCTCATTATGATTTCTTATGGGTTTTAACAAAGGAAAATTGCAGCAGTAAAATGAGCTTTAAATGTTTAAATAATACCCATCGCCTTCAAGCAATAATACTAATAAAAAACAAAAGACGTACTTGAGATTTGATCAGAGACATGCTTAAAGTGAATGGATTTTATAAACCACAGATATAAACATCACAATGAGAGATACATATCTCTAAGGTTAAGTCTGTGCACCTCGATTAAATTTCTCTACACTCTAACTGTAAATCGTTTACGAAAATGTCAGACAAACTCAAACGGAACCTTACATTTTAGTGCATACATTTTAAAAGCTATTTAAAAAATCACACCGAAATCTTTCTTCGAGCTAATGTCCATAGTCCAGTGTCTTAAACATAACAAAAGGAAAAACAGAAAGAAGAAAGAAAAAGGGAAAAAGAAGAAAATCGATGAAAGCAAAAAAATTTAAACGGAAGTGAAACACCTGAAAACCAAAAGGAAGAAGGAAAAAGAAACAATTAAAAAGAACAAAAAAAGAAAAAGGAAACCGAGAGGAAACAATGAAAAAAAGTCAAAGGAAAAAGAAAAAAGAACAAACTAAAGGAAGAAGGAAAGAAAGAAAAGGGAAACAAATGAAGGAAAGAAATAAAAGAGAATAATACAAGAAAAAAATGAAAAAGTAATAAAAAAAAGGAAAGAAGGAATGAAAGAAAGAAAGAAACAACTTGGAAAATAAACAGAATAAAGGGAAAAGATAAACCGAAAAATAAAAAAAACATTGTTTCTTCTGCTCACATTAAGTTCAGCAGGCAAAATAAACTTAACCTTGGTAAAAGCTCGATCTGTCCCTCCTTTTCCCAAAATTAAGGTGTCCCGTCTCCTCTCTCATTTTATTGGCTCTCCAGGTGAACCAATCATTCAGAAAAAGCTCATGTGCATCAAACATAGTCTGTTTCTTATTGACATAAATAAGATGAGATGCCAGATGATGGCACCATTTTTCAAAAATCCTGCTCACTGACACTGTAAACTGTAAACTGTCTGAACTGTGAAGGATTAATTAATCTGACTTTAGCTCGACAGACGTTGAGTTTGTGCTCAAGGACAAAGACGAGACTGAAAGTCAGAGGCTTCTGAAGAGGAGAAAAAGCTATAATGCATATAATGCAACACCATTACACTCCGGGACCAGGTCATGACCGTGAGGACCCAGTCCAAACACCATTCAGTCCTTCTTTTACTTACTGTCTGGAAAAACAGGTAAACGGAAAAGAGTATTTAAGTAAATTCTGCTTTGAAGTCAAACATGATTGGTTCAAGAAATGGTTAAATTAATTGGATTTATTGTCTTAAAGCAGCTTTATAAAATGTGTCTAGACACCAAGTGAGAACCAGAGGCAACAGCGCCAAGGAAAAACTCTTCATTTTAGAGCCGTTTTATCCATGAGCTGATATGGGGT
The DNA here is from genome assembly GCA_034779995.1 of Parotocinclus haroldoi. Taxonomy (NCBI): domain Eukaryota; kingdom Metazoa; phylum Chordata; class Actinopteri; order Siluriformes; family Loricariidae; genus Parotocinclus; species Parotocinclus haroldoi. The sequence continues at coordinate 38,335 of JAUZST010000603.1, forward strand.
ATGGACCAAAAGGTCACGTTTACCATTGGCAGAAATATGGTTCCTGCAGAATTTTCTAGTTTGTTTATCTGAGGTAGGGTCAGTAGAGCTGCTGAGGAACTCTCACAAGGTTTGGGCGTCTCACAAACCTTGGTCGACTCTCATCGGGGCTGCTTCAGATGCACTTCTCTACACAGAGAGCCAGAGCCAGATCCAAGAACCACCGACCTTCTCAGACACCAAGAGAGGCAAATAGATTTGGTGTTTTGGTTAAGGGTCTCACAAAAAGGCCCAACAGACCCAGAGAGTCAACAGACTGGCAAATTTATATATAAACCCTGGACCTTCTGCTCAAAAGACCAGTATCTTAACCAATAGATCACCACAGTCCTCAGGAAATAGGAAAAATACAGAAAAAAACTAAAGAAAAGAATAGAAAAAAGGGGAAAAACGGGGAAAGAAAAGCAAAAAAAAAAAAAAAGAAAAAGAAAGAGGAAAAGGCTAACAAATGAAAAACAATAAAAAATAAACAACTAAAAAATAAAAGCAAAAAATAAATATGAAAGAAAAAGTAATAAGAAATAAGAAAAGAGAAAAACTAAAAAGAAAAAGAAAATGGGAAAGAATAAAGGAAAAAAGCAAAAATGAATAAGAAAAAAAAGATAACAGGTAATAACAAATAAAAAAAAGAATTAAAAAGAGAAACAACGAAAACAAAAGACATATGAAAGAAAAAGAAATAAGAAAAAGGACAAATTAAAAAGAGAGAAAAAGAAAAGAAAAGAAATGCAAGAAAAGCAAGGAAAGGAAAATATGAACTAGTTAAAAAAAAAATAGTAAAAAGTAAAAAGAAAAACAGCAAAGCAAAGACAAAAATAGAAAGAAAAACAAATAATGAAAGACAAAAAATATAAAGAAAACAATCTGACATTTAATGAACTGCACCAAGCCTGCCCGGGCACAGCTCCCATACAGCTGGTCATATTTAAGGGAGGGAGGGCCTCATGAGGGATCATCCTCCTTGGCAGAGCTGGCAGATGGATACGAGAGCTCATTTTATTTTTTGTTTTTTTTTTCGCAGGTAAATGGATGTTGCCTCTTGTCCTCCTTGTACAAACCTTCTGGCTTTCCTTCTTCCGACCTTGTGCTGCTTTTCATCCTGACCTTACAGATTAGGTGTTGCTTCACTAGATACCTCCAGCTATGATGATCCGCAGAGTCAGATCTCATCTATCTCCACCCAGCAGCCCAAACAGCTACAAAACAGGGTGCTGTTATTGTCCAACGCCAAATATGACCAAGAACAGGTCATGGTATCTGTGATGAAGGTGCTAACAGAAGTACCTCTTACCTCTCCTTTCTCTTTACCCCTTCATGCAAAGATGACTCCGATTTGTCCCGGCGTCCAAGAGTATGTGCAGCCAGGAGTGTTAAAGAGCTACTAACGATTTCCTTGGCACAAGCAGGCAGGTGCAACAGGACTCGTTTAATTCCCGGACTCCCTGAGATAATTAATGAGTTTCTGTCAGGGGTCCTGCCTGGTGTAAGAGCGCAGGAAGGATGAGCGTGTCAGGTTCTGCAGCACCGATAACACCAAACCTTTTTTTTTAACCTTAAAAAAAGTTTTACCTTGAAAAGTAAGATCCTAAAACAGAATCCAAACCTCTGCTACACTGTTATCGGTGTGTCTGACCTACAGTGTTCACTCAGACTCCAAATGTCACCTCACAGGGGGCCGGAATCAAAGAGGACGAGGTCGGGGAGCTTCATCCGTGACCTGGAACACATGTTTTGCGTTCCTCTACGTCCCGGTCCAGCCTCGGCTCAAATCAATCATCTCCCCGACACGGATGACGTTGCATCTAATGCGTTTTAAATAGCAGGCGATGTAAATCCGTCTACCGAGCGAGGAACTCGGAGGCGATTCTTCCGCCGGAGCTCATGCGTGCTGTTGTTTGTAAATTCAGGTACGTTGTGAATCGGGGTGTGAAAAAAGCTAAATGAGATTTTCTCCCTCCGCTCACGGAAGGTCTTCCTTGTGCAAATTTGATTCAGGCGTTTGCAGAATTTACCGATCGGACCGAACTGTATTATATTCAATTAATTAATGATGTGGAAGTAAAACAGATTAGTCCATTTGCCTATTTTCCTTGGGTGCACCATTACTGCTTTAATTAAAGTTCATTTGGAGATTAGCACGTTAAATGGGGACAGCTCATCAACAGACCGGCTTCTGTATTAGGGAGACCAGAATGGGCTTTGCAGAGGGAATCAGTCGTAGGAGGGGGAGCAGACTGGAACGGTTCAAGTTTGGGAAGCGTATGAATAGAGCACAGAGCTAAGAAGATATGTAGATGCAAAAATCATGTTTGGATCTGTAATCATACATTTATTTGCTGTTTTGCTGTGTGCCCATGAAATGCCCATGAAATCATACACTCATACACTCATTGACCAAATCTCCAAGGTGATAGAGGTGACTGTCGTATGCGATGGCTCTTCAGATCATCAAACCAGAATGTGAAGCAGTGTCTCTCTCCACACCCAAGGCAGCTCACCACGAGGCCTCCATACTCAAAGCGGGATCCCAAATCCATCGGATTCGTCACTAAAGTCCATGTTTCTCGTTCATGGCGCCACTGCAAATCAAGATGACAGTGTCTGGCTGTCAATGGCAGGACATGTAATGAGCACCATGACAACAAATTTCCTTCTGCTAAGCACATGGAAATGGTCTGGGCAGAGACTGGGGTGTGTAGTGAAGGTACCAGGTGTGTCTGGATGGTCGAGAACGAAACTTTGGGAGCTGCTTGTCCCTCCTGGTTGGCTTGGGAACATCTGGGGGATCCACCGGGTGGAGCTGAGGATCTTCTCAGCCTCTTTAAACCATTAAGGAGTCTTCTATAACAGTCTATGATCATCTTTTGCATCCTAACAATTAAGTAATTTCTTAGTAAAATGATAAAAGCATGCAGAAACCTTAAAAGTTTCTGTAAATCATTCTGTTTCTGGTTACTTTTTTAATGTCTTTATGTAGTTTTGTGCAGGATCTGAAAATGAGAGATCTCTACAGCTTGTGCCGTCACCACAGGCCTGATATATGTGTAGAAGCTTTTTTTCCAAGGTCAGTGTGGCCACTTTAAAAGCCAAATAGATCTCTCACAATGGCGGATAAATCCTCGCCCAGCAAGAACCATGTACGTATATTTCAGAAGGACTCCGGCGATAAATACAGTAAGCATGCACTCTGCCACGCAGAAAGTGATTAAAGTACTTTGTCTTCGTTCATATCCTCTTCCAGAGCTTCAGCCCTGAAACATGTTTCATATCCCCCTGCGACAAGATTTTTATCCACTGGCAGAGTTCACAAGACCAAAGGACTCCAGTTACGGCTCAGCTGATGTAGTACTTACTGCACATAAGAGTAAAAGTGTTAAACCAAAGGCGTTTAATTATTAACAGGGGCTAATTAATGAGCCAGGCACTGTTGGGGTTCATATTAGACACAAGGTTAAGAGACTGGGATCATTTAGCATTAGGAGTTAGATTATGGATATGGTAAGATAAAAAAAAAAGTAAGAGCTAAGGTTAGGGGATGAAGGTAATGTTAGGGATTAGATTTAAGGCCATATAAGGGTTTATGCTTGAGGTCTGATAAAAGGCAAACTGGAGTTAAGGTTGTGGTTAAGGTTTAGGAATAGCGTTAGGGTTAATGTTAGGGGATCTGATTATGGAAACAGAACTGTGCAAAAGTCTCAGGCCACCAGTGGATCTGTTGTTTTGGCAATGTTATAATGCTCATATATATATATATATATATATATATATATATATATTTTTTTTTTTTTTTTTTTTTAGATCAGAGTAGA
>JAUZST010000604.1:0-29022 GCA_034779995.1 Parotocinclus haroldoi
CCAACCGATGGAGGGAGTTCCTGCACTCTGGTGGGATCTGCCTCCGCTGTTGGAGACCATCAGAGCGACGCCGAGCCTGAAGATCATCCAGGCGTGCGGTGCCGGAACCAGCACAGAACATCAGCTCTGAGGGTTCTGGTCCAGAGTCCAGTACCTTAACCGCTAGGCTACCAAAGTCCACATTCCAATCAGAAAACAAATAAAAGGAATTCAGTGATAATCACATTTTACATGAAATACCCTCAGTTAAAATAAGGTTTCGTTTGATAAAACACTCATAGAGAAACATCACGTTTTGTGACTAATTTAATAGCTAATCAGTGCATACAGGCAAGTATAAAATGCTTGAAAACAATGAATAATGTTTCCTTATAATCTTTAAGACTTACTTTAAGCTTTTGTGAGGCATTTGACTTAAAATGCAGCCACAACTACACCGAAGATTTTACACTGATCCAAAGCATGTATCTAAATTTAGCACAAATAAAGCAACAGCTGTGTCTCAAATAGTTCTCGTACTTGTCATTCCCTGGTCTATACAGGACACTACACTGCTTATAAAAATGAATGAGGGGATATTTCATAATTCCCTCATTTTTGTGAGCAGTCTATTTAGAAATGTCAGAACAGAAATCAATGAAATGCAATGAAAATGCTTCTCTGAAACTCATTGTTGAATAAGCAAAAATAAATGATTTTAAATCATTCTTTTGATTTTCATTTTGTCAAGATTTCATATTTACAAATGGAAATGTATTAGTTCTAAATTTGGATGCTCTTATAATGTGCTAAAATTTGACCCATTCCATATTTTTTTGTTTATATTCTGCTTATTTATTTTTTATTATGTTCTCTAATGGTCAGGACTCCCACAGATCAGATATTATTTGGGAGGTGGGTCACTAGAGTGACGCTGATGTGGTTTTGGCGTGTTAAAGTGGGTTTTGCTGGTGTGAGTGGATCAGACACAGCAGTGCTGCAGGAGTCTTTAAACCCCTCAGTGTCATTGCTGGACTGAAAATAGTCCTAAAGTGACAGCATCGTGTAGGCAGTGTCCTGTGAGCACTGATTAGGGATTAGAGGATGACGAAGCCAAACTGTGCAGTAACAGATGAGCTACTAGTGTATATGATTTTACATCTACACAGTGGAGTGGGAAGCACCGTCGCATCACAGCAAAAAGGTCCTGGGTTCAGTCCTCCCCATGTCTGCGTGGGTTTACTCATTGTACTCCGGTTTCTTCCCACAGCCCAAAGGCATGTGCAGGTCAATTGATTGCTTTAAATCGGTATTGACTTGTCTTGTGTGTATATATATCACCAGTCCTGATATAACCTTGAGTGTGTCGCTGAAATGGTCACTGATGCCGATAGCGACGTTCCGCAAGGTGACCGCCTCTAATAAAGTGGACAGTGATGCCAACAGCTGTGTCTGATCGAATCGTACCAGCTCAACACACCACACCACGAACAAATCAGTGGTCCATCAGTCCGGACCTAAATATGCTATGAATAAACCACTTTTCTCGTTCTTCTTTATGGATGTGTGGTATTGATTTGATATAGAGAGATGTAGAGAACGCAATATCTATTCGTATAATTGAAATGGTGGTAAAGGACAGCTTTATCTCACACAGGAAGATCCCTAGTTAGTTAAAACGAGGAGCAGTTTACTCCGGACTCAGCCGAGATCCACACAGCCAGAAGCTGCAGGAATTATCGCGTGAACTGGAGAGGCGGAGCTTGTTTGTCGGCCCGGCTGTGGCACTAGTCGGATACACTGAACAGCGATGGATGTGGTTTAGTTTATTGTAACACGTTTACACGCGGAGGGAAAAACGATTACTTGCTTGTTTCGCAAAAATGGGAATTTCTCATGCTACCTGGTGAAGGTAAGGATACGTGTCTGTCTTTGTGACTTTACAGTTTGCACTCTAACCGGGGACAGTATTCATTGATGGGCAAGTGCTTAAGTTAGCTTTTGTTGTCTCGAGAAGGTTTTGTTAAATTGAGCGTGACAGGAATGACTCCATCTGATAAATAAGCTGAGTACAAGTAGTACTGAAATATGGTACGAATTCGTTCTTTTGTAGTCTCGGAAATGATTCGAAACGATTTCTCTTTGACGATGAACGTGTAGCCTACAAGCTACGGGCTACTTTTTGTAACGCAACGTTATCTGATTTAACCTGTGTTTCTCTCGGAGGTCAGTGACTTGGGGGCACCCACTGGTGTTTACTCTTATTCATCTTAATCTGAATCGTTTCGGGGTTTTTTTAACCACAAAGTCGCTTTGTCGTATTCAGCGCAACGTTTTCATACGTTTCATTTTACGATTAATATAGCATTATAAAGTTTCTCACTGTAAACAAAAAAACAAACGCTTTAAAATGTTATTTTGCAGTGTTTGTAATTAGATGCACGACCTATCGCCGGATCATTTAAGGGATCCATTTCCCCGCCTCAAACACCTGATTCCGACTAAATCAAGGTGACCAGCGCTTGTTGTGGATATTAAGACCCACAGGCCTGTACAATATTTTTAATGGTGAGTGACCGTGTGCTTATCGCCACAAGATGGCTCCTTCTACAATGATGCTTGAAAATTTGTGAACCCCTTCAGAGTGTTGTGTATTTCTGCATTAATATGAACTGCATGACCCGAATTCCCTCAAATCCTAAAAGCAGATAAATGGAACCCAGTTACACAAAGGAGACCAACTATTACAGGCCTGCTTGGGCGTTTATTTATTGAAGAAATGATCTTTTTGTAGAAAGTACTTAATTTATGAAATTCCTCATTACGTGTGAGTTGCAAAAAAAAAAAGTGCCAATATTTAGCAGTTAATTTGAATGTGAAACGAGGTGCTCAGTAGGTGGGATCACAATCCGGTGTGATCCGACAAAGTTTAACCTTCTCTGCACATTTGTGATAGTGTGTTATGGCACTACATGGGTTTTCTGAGGGGGAAAAAAGAGCTGTTTTAGTTTATTTGCCTAGAAAAGGGTTGGTTCAGATGTAGGGTGCTTTACACACTGTAAAGAGATTGGCCTGTGTTGAGCTCAGCCACCCATGTTGAAATTTCTTTAGATCAGCAGCCATATGAACAACAAAATAAATGTAGATATATAAATAGAATGGGGGGGAAAACGAATGGACTGAGCTTAAATGGGATTTTAAATGGGTTTTTTTTGTTTTGCTTTTTTTGTCATCTGCGGCTTCACTTCAGCGTCACACGACATTCCTACTGGTGGTGTGAACGCAAACCAAAAAAGCCCTCACATTAATTTAGTTCTCTGTGGGAATCCCAGGGATTAGCTCCTCCCAATTTAGTCCCTAGATCTGTTTTGTCTGAAAGCGGCTATTGGTTAATGCTCATGAGTTTTCAATCAGAAGCACAATGAATAACCCTTACGCGTGGCAGGATTGCAAAGAGACTGATTGATCTCGAAAAAGAACATTGCTGCCCGGTTGCAGTTTGGACAAAATGGACAAGCTAGACGCCTACAGTACAACTGTTATGTGGCCAGATGAGAACATTTTGGTTTAAGTGAGAAGTTTTATTTACAAAGAAAGGTAAACACCTGCTTCCAGCAGTGAGAAAGGGACGTTTGATTGTTTTGCTGCTTCCGTTGATGGACAAATGAATTCTGAAATATACTAACTGCCAAAAATTGTGCACCAAAATAGAAATGTGATATTGCTACAAAGCTGGGCACGCAGCTATGTAAGTAAGATAAGTAAATGATTACAGGTATGGTCTGATTAGAGACTGCTACAAGAGGGTGTTACAGTTTCTCCCCCACTGCAATATAAAAAGGCTCTACGATTTATGGGTAGTGTACCTCTTGGTAAAAGACTGTATACTGCTAGACATGGCTCTACCATGCAGTCGTATGTTTGGCCCAGGGAATGACTTTGAGTGTGTTTGATGGGTTGGGTGTTTTGATGAGGCTGTTCTGACCTAGGTGTTGGGAGCAGTTGTTGCATAAGGGAATACATACACAGCAAGCAGGCCGAGGCAGCCCACCAGTAAAGAGGATTGTTTGATCCAGTGACGAGCATGAGCAGGACCATCCACACACAGGTGGCACCTTCATTACATGACCCTGCCGCTTCCTGGATCTTTTCTGTGTGTTGAGCAGAAGGAAATTTGGTGTCATGGTGCCCGTAACATGCCCGGCCATTGACAGCCAACCACCTTGCCTTCGTATGTCATGAACAAGAAACCTTTAGCAACGAATCCAGGTTGAATGTGGAGACCTCATTGTAAGTGTCACACTTTTTTTGCCTTTGCTGTGGAGCAACGTACTGGCCCAACTCCCAGAGCTGAAGCTGTTCTGTACACTTGTCTCTTTAAAATGTTGTTTAAAATGTCTGGGCCACTCCATAGGGCAGTAACTCTCTCCCTCCTTCGGCTGGCAGGGGGCATTCCTGCTGGCTGAGTACTCAAGATCCAAATGTGACACTCCTTCGGGCGAAATAATTGCTGATATACATTTCTATGTTATTCTAGTCTATTTTAACGACCTGTTATTATTTACTCAGTATTACTACAAACCTGATTCCTACAATTAACGTCTAAGCCATTCCAAGCAGGCTGGCTCCCATTTTGAGGCTTGGTACCTCCCAAGGCTTTTTCTTTACGGAAGTTAGGGAGTTGTTCCTTGCTACTCTCACTGTTTCGGGCTTGAGACAGGTTTCATGTGTCATATATTATTTCACTTATTTCAAGCTACCTAATCACAGCATTTTTTTCATTTCGTATTTTTTTGCTTGTTAAAATAAAAATGTGCCAGTCAGTTTGGCCGCTGACTTTTTTCATTGTGTCTGGTAGTATTGCGGTACAACGGCATTGGTAGGATGAAGATATCCACATTGCTGCGTTATATTTGTATTTAACATATTTATGCAGAAATATAGGAAATTCATCATGTAGACACCAGCGTTAACTTTGGGTCCGTGGCTCTCAGCCGGTGCTCATTTGGTTACTTGTACTAAAATGGAAACTATTTATTGTGTCTCTTTTTCAAAGTTGGTGATGCTCATTTTATGCATCTGAAGGAGCACTTTGAAGAGGCACCTTATGTGAACTAGGGCTGTGCTAAAAGTTGAAACAGCAATATATTATGATAGTTATTTATGTAATATACTACTGTTTTCTGCTCAAAATATAGTTTTTTAGTTAAAAAAAGCAAGTGAAAAACACATTTTCAGTAGGGTGTAAACTACAATCTCCTTTCCTGTAGCTGATGCAGTACATTTTGTCTTGGTGTGATGATTTGTCCCATGAACTATCAGTGTGATGTGACGCATAAAGAGGACTGTTAAATTGTATTCTTCTTCCTGTTATATTTTACTCCAGAACTTGTAATGTTAAAAACAGCTGTTTTTATGTTTTTGTTGAACTAGAGCAATGTATTGGAATATGCACCTTATTGCGGTTTTATCGTGATATAATCGTACCGTGACCCCTGTTTCGTGATGCGTGTAACATCGTGAAGTCCTTCCAATAGCCGCCTGTAATATGAGCTTGTCAGTAGGAGCCTACTGAAAATGTATATAATAGCTAATGTACCTTACAGCGAACTCCTTTCTGCCTTGCCCATCCTCTGATCTTAACCCTATATACATCCTGTGGGGTAAGCTAAAGAGGAGAGTGCAGAACAGAGGAACCATGACACTGGATCAAATGCAATACTGCTGGATTTACATTTACATTATTTAGCAGGCACCCTTGTCCAGAGCGACTTAAAACTAATACAATCTTACAGTCCAAGCAATTGTGGGTTAACGGCTTTGCTTAAGGGCCCAACTGTGGCAGCTTGGCAGAGGTGGGATTTGAGCCCTGGATCATTAGGTCCAGAGTCCAGTGCCATAACAGATAGGCCACCACAGTCCTGTGGATGGTGGCTTTGTCTCCAGTTCCCTGTTCTGTATTGTCCAACCTTCTCCAACAAGATGTTTTGTAAGAAGACCAACTGCTGTTTTACTGACGCAGGGGGGTCTAAAAAGTATTAAATGCATGGGTCCTGTTAACTGTGGTACATCAGGATAAGCGTTTGTGCTCAGCTCCTGTTTCTTCACGCTGACCAGTCGTGTGCCTCGTCAGCTATGATGGCTTGCTCTTCAGAGGCCTAGAGGAAGCAAAGTTGCCAAAACAGCAGTGTGTTTTAATGTTGACAAAGCAAAAGAGATAATTGCTGATATCAAGAGGATCTGCACTAAACATCCACAGCTCTAGCACAGTGGTAGTCAAGAGCTTGGAGTTTTTTGGAGTGCACAAGATGCAGGGCCCCACCTGGTACTTAAACAATACCACCACAGGCTAGAATGCCCAACAATGTTTCTGTTTCCTGCCGACACTGAGGAGAACAAAACGTCCCCCCACCCATCCTCACCACATTCTGCAGGGAAACCAGAGGCCATTCTGTGCAGCTTTATCACTGTATTATTTGGGGACCACCACCTCTTCGACCCGTAAGCCCTTAAAGCGAATAGTAAAAACAGCTTTGAATGGCATCAGCTCTCTGTTCCCTCCAATGAGCACATCTGTAACAAACACTACTTTCCCAAATCCACCAGGATTGCGGTTGTCCAATCCCACACTGACCATGGACTGTTTACCCTCCTGCCATCTGGCAGAAGGTATTGGAGCAGCTGGGCAATGACTGCCAGATTCTCCAAGCATCTCTTCCCAGGCAGTCCTCAACCACTCTCCAGCTTCCCACTGATATCATAAACAATAAGTAGTTATCTTGCTGCTACTAATTACATACACCATCTTGCAAGAAATACTTGCGTATTTTGTGGTAAGCCATGGTCCACATTTTGCAAATTGTTCGTAATTCCAGGCTTTGCACTGATTCTATGCTGATCCGGATGGATCATGTTATGCATATTAGTTACTGCACAGACTTAACATTTTGATCAGTCTTCAAACACTTTATATTTAGGTTATGTAATTTAGCAGAGGCCCTTATCCAGAGCGACTTACAATCCATACAGTCTTACAATCCAAGAAATTGTAGGTTAAGGGCCTTGCTCAGGGACCCATCTGTGGTAGCTTGGCAGAGGTAGGCAAACCTCTTGGCAAACACTTCTCTGTTCGACCATTTTGGACATCAAACTGTGTGTTAATAAAAACCTCTAGATGGAACACCATTGTTTTTTTTTCTCTTGCTGTTGGAATAATATGCTAAATTCCTAAATTAGTTTTTAGTAATTAGTTTTTTTTTTTTCTTTTTACAGATTGAGGCACACCAGGATTGATATTACCTCCACAATGCCTCTCTTGAGCGTCACCACCCATCACCTGGCCTAAACAAGTCTTGAAAGCTACGTGAATCGGTAAACCAGTAATTCCAGCAAAAGTGTAAAGTGAACCTTCAGCCACAGTCGCCCATTTTCCTCCGAGAGCAATAGAAGACTTCGATGCCCTAAAACGTTTTTGTTTGGCCTTTTAGCATGCAATTGGCATTGGCTCCATGTTCCAACTTTTTTCCCCCCAACAACGAGCAGGGTTTTGAACTGAGCCCTGTATAGGCAAGGCAAATATAGCCCATAGCCCACTGGAGGCTTACGGGCTCTAGTAAAGTCATGCAGTCTTCAGATGAGCTCTCCAATCCTAAACTGAAGTCCTTGAATGGTAATATAGGACCTCCAGGTTCCGGTATACATGGAAAGCCAGATGTGGTAGTAAAAATCGGTGGTACACCTGTCATGCCAAAAATGGGGGTCCGTGCCAGGGTGTCGGACTGGCCCCCCAAAAAGGAGAGCTGGGGGAGTCGAGGCGAATCAAACTATGAACAAGTTCCTGTAGCGTTTGAAAATGGGAAGTCGGACCAAAGCAGAGACGTCACTGAAGTGAACGAAGACATTTTGGAAATGGACCATCCTGATACGCAATATTTGCTAAGTAACATTTTGAATCAGTCTCCATTAAAGCTACTCCATCCTGTTCGTCAGCGAAGTAACAGTGACGTGACCATCAGTGATATTGATGCTGAGGACACGGCGTACCAAGATGCTGTGAACCCCAACACAGGTGCCTCGTTGCATCGAGAATACGGTAGCACTTCCTCTATTGACCGGCAGGGTGTCGGTGAGGATGGAATCTATACACTGATAAAGAACTGCAGAGTAGACGGTTTTTCCCATCGCAATGGACCTCCACTTGGTTTCCCAGAACTCCTGCACTTTGACAATGCTGTCTCACCTAGCTTGCAGACAGCAGCTCAGATATCACGAGGAGAAATTGTTTGTATCTCAGCCTATGACTGCATGGACACTTGTCTTCTGTACAGTCAAGAGAGAGACAAAGCTTTTATGCACCGCTTCAAGACTGATTCATCCGAGATGTCTCTCTTCCGGAGGCTAAAAACTGTTAAGGGTGATCACAATGACCTCCTACCAACAGCAGAGCAGGAGGACCGGTCACTCGGCTTTCCGAAGTGCTTTGCTCATTATGACGTCCAGAGTGTACTCTTTAATGTCAGCGAGGCTGTAGCAAACCAAGTAAACCTCAGTCAAAGGAAAAACACTACTACTGGTGCCTCGGCTGCCTCACAGTATCAAGTCCCTGGAGGTGGTCCACTGTGCGCAAGTACTAGCCACCCAACGCCAATCTTCGAATCCGCACTGGGAAGCCACGAAGACTCGTGTGCCAAACAGAACCTGGAAGCGGATGAAGGCGATGGAAAGAGCAACGATCTAGTGCAGAGTTGCCCACATTTTCGCAACGAGATTGGTGGCGAGGGCGAGCGGAGGATCTCCTTATCTAGAACGAGTGCCACCAACTACTGTGGTACAGGAGACAACTGTTCATTTGAGTCCTCTTTGAGCTCTCACTGCACCAATGCCGGAGTTTCTGTGCTGGAGGTGCCGCGGGAACATCAGCCAGTTCATCGGGAAAAAGTGAAGAGATACATTATTGAACACATTGATTTGGGAGCATACTATTACCATAAATATTTCTTCGGAAGAGGTAAGACTTGTCAGCATGTACATACTTTCTTTGTCTAATCTTGCCACTCGCATTTTTTTTTTTAATTTGTCTCGAAAATAAACCCAAGGGGTGAGCAATGTGAGTTCTAATTGCGTAAAATAAAAAGCATTCAAACTGGAGATTGTAATTTACGTGACCGATTTTGATCGACGGATATTTTGACATGCGTTAGGGCCAATTGCAATTTTCTTTCTGCCTAACTTTTCTAAATTACAGCATACAGAACATTTTGTCAAGTTTTCTATTAATGGAAACCTCTTCAGTGCTTAAGAAAGATAGCAGGGGCTTCTAGTTTGTACCTGCCTCTGTGCTATCGCAAGCCTTAACTTTAACCTCTTTACCTTTTATTAGTTTTGTCGTGCAGTTCATCTGAGGTTGATGATCTAACGTTTTGCCAGGTAATTAATTAGTTTTTTTAACTACAAAGATTTATCAAAGCTGACTTTGGTGTAGCTTTCAGTTGAAGGCTTTTTGTTTTTACTTTACGATTGTAAGTCAGCTTTATGAACCTTATTTCTCTACTCCTGATGCATTTGAGTAACAAACATTAGCAGGTAAACAGGCTGTCTCGATTTGAGCATGAGGCTTAAAACAGTATAAAGAACTTTTGTTTCGAGTCAGATCTTTTTCAGACAATGGCACCTTTATAATCGACATGGCTAACTTCTTCGGAAAGTACTGTGTTTAAAGTTAATTGAGGAGTATATATTTTTGCTTTTGATAGACCATCAACTGACATGTTACAGCACGGTTGCTGAATTTACTGGAATATCATTCCCATGTTTGTCATATAAACAAACTAAAAAAAAAAAAGTCGAATCAGCAGGCTGAACTTCAAATTGCTTCATAAGATGGGTATTTAACGAGATTTTTTGTACTGTGCTTAGAGTGCAGGTTCACAGCACACATTTATAACGTTTGCACATAATGTGTCCAAGGTAGAAGAGTTGACGTGCACTAACTTAATTATTAAAGACTATCCGAATCAGAAATACATTACTCACAAAAATTGGGGGATGTCTCTAAATGAAATATCCCCTACTATTTGTGAGCAGTACACTATTGATCCCAGGAAGGAAATTGCAGGTGTTGTAGTTGGTATTGTGTAAGAATAAACACTCGATAAAATCTAATTTGATTATTAAAAATGATATGCATATAGTAAAGTGGCAGTAGATGTGATAGGAAATATGGAACATGCTGTATAAAGCAGTTCCCATTTTAGGACCTTTGCGTTATTGCACAGATATTAAAATGAATTTACATATCATTATTATTATTATTGCACATATGACCAGTATAATTTGAGCATTGCACAGATGAAGTATAGTGTCACTCATTGAAGCAAGAATTCTAGAGTTTGATGGCCACGGGTACGAATGACCTCCTGTGGTGCATTTCGGTGGAATGACTCGTTACCGTGCTGTGGAGTGGGTGGGAGCCATTATCCATCATGGCATGCAGCTTAGACAGCATCTTCCTCTTGACACTGCCATCAGCGAGTCCAGCTCCACATCCACAACATCACTGGCCTTTTTGAGTCTTTTGCCGTCTACCACCTTCAGCCTGCTGTCCCATCATGCAACAGCACAGTGGATAGCACTTGCCACCATGTACTCGTAGAAGATCCTGAGCATAGTCTGGCAGATATTGAAGGACCTCGGACACCTCAGGAAATGGAGATGACTTTGGCCCTTCCTGTAGACTGTTTCTATGTTTTTGGCCTAGTCTAGTTTATTGTGTACTCCCAGATATTTGCTCACCTCTCTGATCTACAAGGGGGTCACCGGTGCCTTGTGCCTCCTCAGGTGCACTACCAGTTCCGTTTCTTTGAGCAACAGATGGTTCGGCTCAAACCATGCGACAACGTCCTGCACCATCACCCACATCCAACTATTACAGAGTCACGAGAAAACTTCTGAAGGTGTCAAGTCTCCATACAGTAGCTAAAGTCTGTGGTGTAGAGGGTGAAGAAGAAGGAGGTAGAGCAGTTCCCTCTTGGGGCCCCAGTGTTGCTGTACTGTGGTCTGGAAGTCAGGTAGTCAATAGTTCATGACACAGTGGGCCATATACTTGCACCAATGCCAGCTTGTCACCCAGAAGTGACTAGAGAAGTAAAAACGTGATACTGGCAGTACTGACTGGTTTGTGACGTGTGGGGGTAGGGTGAAGGTGTGAAGTGAGCTGTCACAGGAGGGGGTGCAGGCTATCAGGTGGGGGATGGAGGGTTAATTTAGTGGGCTGCTGAGGACGGGGGTGGAAAGAGCCTGCAGTGTTAAAGAACATATTTAGCTCATTGGTCCTGTCCACACTGCCCTCTACTTCTCTGCTTTTGCTGGACCTAAAGCCTAAGATGAATCCTCATTCCATTCCAGACCTCACTCATGTTGTTCTGCTAGAGTTTCCACTCTAGCTTCCTCCTATATTCATTATGATCCTCCCTAATAGTTGTCTTCAGTTTCCCCTGGATCGTTCTCACCTCCTCCCCGTCTCTAGCTCTAAAGGCCGCCATCTTGTTGTTGAGGGAATCTTTATTGTTTTTTGTTACCCTTGCTTGCTGTTTGGGAAGCGTCTAACAGTCCTGGTTGAGACTGTGGAGTAGAAGTTAATAGAAGGTAATGTAGACTGTGATGCACTCCGTGAGCCCATCAATGTCCTCTGTTTGTGTCTCACGGAGTGCCGACCAATTTGTAGCTTCAAAGCAGGTGTTGAGTTTGGAGCCGTCCTATGGTCACGCTGACTTCAGATTCCAGGATTAAACCAGTGGTTATTAACTAGCACAGCGAATACTATACTATACCTCTGCACTTCTGCTCTCGATCCAGCTCCCATATAGAGGACAGTGATGGAACAAATGGTGGATCCCTCTGTGAACATGAATGCGGCTGATAAATGTACAGGTTTGGTGCATTTGTTCCAAACCTGTGGGATTTATCTGCTATCCAAGCTTCTAGCTGTTGCTATAAATATCTGATGTGAAAACTCAATCTAAAATCAATTTATGTGGAGTGGCATTGTCGAGTTTTAGCATTTTAGTGGGATTCCACATGGTTTTGTTTCTGCCTATACATCATATTAGCCTACACATTGGTTTTGATCCACTCCGACGCTTGTGAGCCCTTTTTAGGTGCGTCAGTGGTAAACCTGTATTAGCGTGAGAACTGTGAATGGTCAGAAGCTATGCATTCCCAGCAGGGTGCCATGGGCTGTCCCTTAGGTCTGTCCATTTGTCCCACAGTAAAGCCACGGTCACACAACACATTTGCATTTTGTCTGCCTCTGTGAAATAAGCGGTGTCGAGGTGGAGCCACAAGATTGGCGACACACATGATCGTCCATATTTGGGCAGTTAGCATAGCCTTGGCTAACAACATTGTACTGAAGACAAGGGAACACTGGACAGCAGTACTACTAGCGTCACTTCTGCTTGGACAGAGGAGGAGTTTCTCTGAGACAGAAAAGGCTGCATCACAGTACTAGTTATATAGAATGCTGTGCTGATACATGGCCACAGTTAGCATTTTGTCTATTTTGGCCCCATAAAACGAAACAAAAAAAAACAGTTTACTATATAGATAGTATCAAGTTAATTTGATATTTTAATTCTGGATTTGTGTTGTTTAGTGTAGTGTTGTAGTGCAGACCAAGACTGGGACACATCGAAGTCCAAATCCAGACCAAGACTTTGAGTAGTCGAGCCCGAGTCGTGACCGAGAGCAGATTAAGATTTTTTTTTTTTCTGTAAGCAAGAATTAACAGAATAAAATAATGTAATTTGCTGTACATTGATTGTCATTCATTATACACAGCTCACAAAAATTAGGGGTTATTTTTATTCTTTATTTGTTTTTGTTTTTTTTTAATTTATTGGGGATATTTCGTTTCTTCAGAGCAGTATACATAATAAAAATACAAAATATTGTAAAATTACAATAAAATGAAATGATTAAATGCACACATGGTGTGTCATCATCAGACTAGGTAAAATAAAACGCGCTCATTGATTGGATGCTCAACGAGAAGAGCATTAACGTCTGATTCTCTTTAGGAATGTCGAAAAAAGACTGATTCATTCTGTTTGAATGGACTTGATGATATTCAAAAACAAAAAAAAAAAAAAAAAAAGTTTGTTACCAATTTCCGAGTTCTCCTTACTCCGAGACAGAGTCAAGTCTCAAGTCTGAGATGCGACTCAGACCTCTCGTTTATTCCAGACTTGAGAGAGCTACACGCTAGTAGATCTGAGAGGACGGGACAATTAACTAAAAACACAGGATGGCAGTTTTGACATCTTGTATGACGCGCAAAGAAATGTGAGAGTTTTCAGCCACAAGAGTGCGAAAATAGGTAGTGGGGTGGCAGATGACACGTTACCTCTTAATGAATGTCTTCCATTTGATTACTGATGTACAGATTCCACAGATGTTTTCCATTCTCCTCTGTCTGTTTCGTTGATGATCCTCAGATCACCAGAACTACTTTGGTATGGATGAGAACCTGGGCCCAGTGGCTATTAGCATTCGGAGAGAGAAGATTGATGATGGGAGGGAGAAGGATGGCTCGTCTTATAATTACCGCGTCGTCTTCAGAACCAGTCCGGTAACACATTGTTTATTTTGCTACTCACTATTACTTGTTGAATCAAATGTACATTAAGGCACACGCTCACTACTGATACACTTGCTATAGAATATTCTTGTTTGAATGAAGACTTCATCAAATTATTTCTATAGTATTTTAGAATGGAAGGATATTTTTTTATTACTGCCATGTCACTAATCATCCCGTTGTAGAGTACTGTGCAAAAGTCTGTGCAAAATATATTTACGGTCTTAACACTGGTATAACAACCGTGTATAACGGTGCCGATTTTTCTGTATTTTCTCTGTTCTTTTATGCTGCTTCTTTAATTAGTTTCTATATTCCCTGTTGTTTTATACTGTGTATTACAATTTTCTTGTATTTTCAATGTTATTTTAGACTGCTTCTTTAAATGTTCCTGTATTTTCTACGTTCTTTTATACCGCTTCTTTAAAATTTCTTGTATTTTCGATGTTCTTTTATACCGCTTCTTTAATTTTCTCTGTTGTTTTATACTGCTTCCTTCAATTTCCTTGTAATTTCTCTGTCCTTTTATACTGCTTTTCAAAAGTTTCTGTAATTTGTCTGTGCTTTCATAATGCTTGTTTAAATTCTCTGTATTTTCTGGTTTTAGTCTTAAAAAGAAAAGTTGTACCATTGCTAAACAATGGTTTATCTGTACTCGTGGTGGTCTAGAAGTGACGAATTCTCTTTGAATATGTAGAGTTTGAAGTCTTTGTGAACTTTTCTATTGGAGCCATATTACTTCAGAGGTCAGTACAGTGGAACCTTTGTTAACGAATGCCTTCGATAGCGAATAATCAGGATAACGACCAAAAATTTCGCTAAAAATTTGCCCCGAATAGCGAACAAAATTGCGGCCAGCGAACAACTACGTCACCTACACGTGACCAGCATCTCAGTTACGATAGGTTGTTTGTCTGTGTGCGCTGTCAAGTGCTCATGGAGCGTGCAGGACTTATGGGTGTGTTTGTGGGCGTGGTTTGTGTGAGTGAAGCACGCCTGGAAGTTACCATCTTGGAGAATGTGGTTGCTGTATATGTGTTCATGTCTAAGATGACTGGTAAGATGTACAGCGCTAGACTGGATCTAAAAGCTCTTATAAGGGCTGGTATTGTTGTCTGTTTTGTTGTTCCAATCGAATCAACAGGGGCTGGGAACCAGTTATTTTTATTTCCTTTATTTCTTAAGGGGAAATTTGTTTCGGATAGCAAACATTTCGGATAGCGACCAACTTTTTGGAACCGATTGTGGTCGTTAACCGAGGTTCCACTGTACTTAATTTACACATGTACTGAACTCTGTGCTATAAACGTTTTTTTTTTTGTTTGTTTGCTGTATTAACATCATACATTCACTGCAACACTCATGATTTAGATTTTAGGCAACAAACATCGTCTGACTGATTACAGATGGGCATACAGTGAAACGTGCATATGCCTTAAGCTTCAACTGTTCCTCATCACGCCATTAGTTTGGAGTGATTTACGCAGAGTCACTTTTATTTGACTTTTATATTTGAATGTTGTCTTGATGAAAAGTAATTTGAATATGTTCTCTGTTCAGCTGACTACACTGCGAGGAGCGATTCTAGAAGATGCAGTGCCATCCACAGCAAAACACGGCACAGCCCGTGGCCTTCCTCTAAAGGAGGTGTTAGAGTATGTGGTTCCTGAGCTTAACATCCAGTGCCTCCGACAGGCCATCAACTCCCCCAAAGTCCCTGAACAGCTTCTTAAACTAGATGAGCAGGGTGTGAGTATTTCTTTAGTTTCACCCTTTTTTATGATATATAATGGAATACATTTTCTATTCATCTGTGCATACATACATTATTATCATTAATGTTTAAACCGCTGGCAACAAGTGAGTACACCTGGAGTTCACTAGAGCTTCACAGCCATCGGAATCGTCGTTCACTATGACATCACGGAGCTGGTGGATGTTAGAGACCTTGTGCTCCTCCACCTTCCGTTTGAGAATGCCCCACAGATGCTCAATAGGATTTAGATCTGAAGACACGTTTGACCTTTACACTCTCCTTTCTGTAGCGAGGCAGTGGTCGTCTTGGAGGTGTATTTTTGGTGGTTATCATGTTGGAATACTGCCCTGTGGTGCAGTTTCTGAAGGAAGGGGATCATGCTCTGCTTAAGTCTGTCACACTACATGTTGTCATTTATGGTTCCCTTAATGAACTGTAGCTCCCCACTGCAGGTAGCACTCATGCAGCCCCAAACCATGACATTCCCACCACCATGCTTGACTGTGGGTAAGACACACCCGTCTTTGTACTCTTCACCTGGTTGCCGCTTGCCACCGTCTAAACCAAATCAGTTTATCTTGGTCTCATCAGACCACAGGACATGTTTTCAGTAATTCATATCTTTAGTGTGCTAACTGGGCACAATTTAGCCATTTTCACTTGGGGGTAAATCTGCACTCACTTTTGTTGCCAGCTGTTTAGACATTAATGGCTGAATGTTGTTCTTTTGAGGGCACAGCAAACTTACCAATTATACAAGCCGTTTCGAGTTGAATAATTTAAAGAACAGAGGAGTAACTGGAAACGGTGTCTTGTCCATGCATGCTGTTTTGCAGTTGAGTTTTCAGCAGAAGGTGGGTCTGTTGTACTGTAAAGCAGGTCAAAGCACAGAAGAAGAGATGTACAATAATGAGAGCGCTGGGTCCGCCCTTGAAGAATTTCTAGACCTCCTCGGAGAGAGAGTGAGACTGAAGGGTTTCACCAAATACAGAGCACAGCTGGACAATAAGAGTATGTGCATAAAATATAGTCTGAAATATCCCATACTTGAGTATTACTTATACTTGGCGTAAAACGTAGTTGCATGCTTTCCTCTTTTATTTGACTGAAAACGATCAACTAAAATACGTAAAATGTCTGATGTATTTAAGCAAAGAAAGTACAAATTTTTTTTTCTCGTGTCGCCATTATGAATTCAAATAAAAAAGATAGAAGATAGTTACTTTAAGGGCATGCGTCGTTAAAGAAAATACCTGGTGAAACGGCTCACTACCATCTAGGCAGAACACGTTGCTCTAGTTCCCCGATGTACTTTTACGCTTTAATGCTGCCATCGCAGAAATGTTATCTTTTGCCAAGGACATTGACACAACTCCATCCCATTATTTGGGCTTATTGCTGAGTCATGGTGGGCATTTCGTCTTGGTCCAGAACATGTCATCCATTTCTTAAAACAAAAACAGCCAACCATATGAAATATTGTCTTACCGCAATATGCATTTGCATTCTGGGATGAGAAGCCTCAGAGCCAAGAGAAGTCAACAGCACTTCTGCACATGGTTAATATAAGGCCTTATTTTTTTGAGTTTTAAGTGGCATTCATGTTTGATAAAGGTAAGGTTAAATAAAGTAATCCCTTGCCATTCCATGCCCATGTTGTCCCATCAGCTATTAATATTAGATGAACAGGGAACAGGAGGAATGGGATGCAGCAGAATTATGTTGATTTATTTATTTTTTTTTCATTTATTTATTAATTTTTTTAGTGTGTGAATAATTGCTGTATAGCGACCTTGGGCTTGAGAAAGGTGCTATATAAATTAAACTTATTATTATTATTATTATTACTGTGGAAAACCAGCAGATCATGTTCATGCTGTGCATTGTAAAATTACTTGCTTTCTTTTGTAAAGCTGTGTATTGTTTCCCTCCGCTGCAGCTGATTCTACAGGAACCCACTCTCTTTATACTACTTATAAGGACTATGAGCTGATGTTTCATGTTTCCACTCTACTACCCTACACTCCTAATAACAGACAACAGGTTAGTGATCACATATCATTTATCGTCTATTTCTCATCCTCTTAAAATTAGCGTCAAATTTTAGTTATATTTTCCCATCTAGTCAGTATTTTTACATTTAAAGCATTTATCAGGCACAGCTGAAACAGAACATAATTTTCCGTAAACCAAGCAATTGAGGATTACAGAACCTCAAACTATTCTAATTTTGTAAAGGAACATGAGTAAATGCATGTAGAAAATTATTTTAAAATAGAATTTGGATTCTTGCAGAATTTCAATTTGAAGTTTTCTAACTTAACCCTGTAGACAGTATAGACAGTACGTTTGCACCAGTCGGGTGTTTCCAGATGTGCGGCCCAAGTTCTTGGTGGCGGCATTGTCATTCACTGAGCAGGAAAAAACAATGACAACTCATCCCTTCTGTCCCACATAAGTTCTGCTCTCTCCTAGACTTTCTAGTTCCTCTGAACCAAAGACTCAGTTACATGCACGTAATAATCCGATAACTGCAAAATCTTATTTTGTCAGTAATTCGATCTATGACTGCACATGCACTTGAGTAAGGATATAATGGGGAAACCTCTGGGTTTACATGACTCATGCTTTCAGATTTCTACTTTGCAACCAGCCAATAAGATTACAGAAATGTGAGTCATAAACTGAAAATTTAGGATTAGGAATAATCAAAGTCTTCATTTTCTCAAGCGTATACTGCGTTTCGGGGTGTCCACAAAGTGGAGCAAAGAGCAGTAATTTCACGCTTAATTCCAGGGTTGCCAGATCGGATTATTAAATGACACGAAAACAGAGCCATGAAGTCATTCTCATTGAGACAGTGAGTGGGAACCTGCAACTTGTTTAATTAACATGTAACAATGCAAATCTAGCCATGCAGTAATTATACTCCGACGTAACACTGTCAAGGTTTCACACTAAAAAGGTGAAACACTTTAAAACGCAGCAATGGTACAGCCGAGAATTTCTGTCTACACCCCAATCGTGTTACCTGTCGTAATTCGAGCATTTTTGACCGTTTATCTCATAATATACAGTGGAACCTCTGAAATCAACGCTTCTTCACTCGAACAGTTCGAACATCAACCGGTCCATTCAAATTTTTTTGCTCCCAGATTGGAACTACAATTTAACTTTGAACACTGGAACCTTAAATAGAACGCAAAATGTATGTGGTCTTCCAACCAAGATGAACATAATCCGATGCACCGATTTGGTGTGCCAATAGAACCCAAAAGACGAAGATGAGCTAGGGTACGATCGTTGGCATATTCTATTTTATGACATATACAGTATATACACTGTCAGTCTGTTGATATTATTATATGTATATATTGTTTCAAACACATCCTCCAGCACAGCGCTGGTGACCCAGTAAAAAAAATAAATAAATAAAATTCTGAAACCACTGTACCCAACCCATTGGCTATAAAGTTTCACCTCGTACTTACTAATTTCACATCTTTATTTGATTTTATGCATTGTGTTATACTCGTTTGCTTTATTTATGTTTTTAGTCATTAATTGTAACAAATACAGAAAACAAAAACTGGGGTCAGGAACAGATTAAGCCTTTGTACCTTAATTCTTATGGGACAAATCCAAATTTGAATAGCCTTTGAAACCAAGTAACGTTTGAATTCCGAGGTTCTACTGTGTCAGTCGACTTGTCTGTGTAGTCCTTACTGTGTAACATTCAATCACTTGTTACTTTGTTCTCTATATCTGTGTCTCCATCCAGTTGCTCAGAAAAAGACACATTGGAAATGACATTGTCACCATTGTGTTTCAAGAACCGGGAGCCCTGCCCTTCACACCTAAAAACATTCGCTCCCACTTCCAGCATGTTTTTGTTATTGTTAAAGTTCACAATCCATGCACTGAAAACGTCTGCTACAGGTATGATAACCATAAGCATTGAAGCGGTCTTCCAGCAAGACTCATTAAGTGGTTAAATAATAGTCCTCCCTTTTGACTCCCTTTAAACTCTTTGATTCTGTACACGGACGTTTTGGGGCCATAAACAGCTCCTTGTGCAAGTTGGGTCAGTTAAACTTTCTTTACATCTTCAATGTTTGCTTCCTTGCAGTGTGGCTGTATCTAGGTCAAAAGATGTGCCTCCATTTGGCCCTCCCATCCCGAAGGACGTGACCTTCCCAAAGTCCTCGGTTTTCAGGGACTTCCTGCTGGCGAAGGTAATCAATGGGGAAAATGCTGCGCACAAGTCCGAGAAATTTTGTGCCATGGCAACTCGGACGCGACAGGAGTACCTTAAAGACCTAGCGGAGAACTTTGTGAGCACAGGTACTGTGGACTCGGCTGTAAAGTTCAGCTTTATTACACTCGGTGCCAAGAAGAGGGAGCGTGCCAAACCTCGTAAAGATGCTCACCTCCACAGCACAGGAGCCCTCGTGTGGAATGTGGTGGCACGGGACTTTGGCCAGTTAATGGATGTCAAGTGCCTGCTCGGAATTTCCAACGAGTTCATCGTACTCCTCGAGGTGGACTCGAAGAATGTAGTCTTTAACTGCTCATGCCGGGACGTGATTGGCTGGACCTCGACAGTCAAGAGCATCAAGGTCTTCTATGAACGTGGAGAATGTGTGATGTTCACAGCCCAGGATGGTTGTGGAGACATCAGAGAAATCATCCGCCGACTTGAGGTAAGCAAATCTTTTCACTTACGCTGGGATTTCCATCGCAGCTGCTTCTGACCAAGTTGATGCTTATTTAAATGGGTTGTACTGGACACCTTTGGTGATTCACAGTAAAACGCTTATATTGGTGTCCACCACAGGAACAAGTCACTTCATAAATGTTCTGGTTTGCTCTCCGAAAACGAAGCCCCTGCACAAATGGTGTGTCAGAGAAATTGAATGGCTTGCCCAAAACCACGAGTTTCACCCGATCCGATGCGATAAATTGGAATGACCCATGACTGCGTATCCAAAATAAGGACCTGACTTCAAAGACATGTTACAAAATCTAGTGGAAGCCACCTCAAAAGAGGAATGTTGATTTAGCAAATGGCGTAGAAGCTCCATAGTAATACCATTTTTTTAAATACCAAAGGCATATATGCCCCTGGTGCGATTACTGTAATTTTCATTATTAGATAGATAGAAAAAAAAACAAGCTGAATTTCATTTTCCATGTCACGTCTTTCATCACATGGTTCATTTGTATCATGGAGTTATCCAGATGCAGCGCTAGTGTAGAATTGGTTTGTTTTTTTTTTGGGTTTTTTTGGCCATGCCACCCTCCCCTAGTTTAAAGTAAAGTCTTAAAAGATACAATACTTATTATATTTATCGTTTTTTTTCTCTGTCCTTAAGTAGAGTTCATAGCCATTTCCTTGCCCAACCTTTGTGTATATTGTCAGATCACCACCCAGGGCTGTGAGACCACAGAGCTGACACTCAGACGGAATGGCCTAGGACAGCTGGGCTTTCACATAAACTTTGAAGGCATAGTGGCAGATGTGGAGCCATTCGGATTTGCGTGGAAAGCAGGCCTGCGCCAGGGGAGTCGTCTGGTGGAGATTTGCAAAGTGGCAGTGGCTACACTCAGTCATGAGCAGATGATTGACCTTCTCCGTACTTCTGTCACAGTTACGGTTGTAATCATTCAGCCTCATGAGGATGGTGCTCCCAGAAGGTACTTTTTCCATTTCTGTCCAACACGATTCTCTTGGATTGTTTAGAACAGGAGCAGCCTGGGTCCTTTATGTGTGGAGTCTGCATGCCCACCCAACCTCCCGGTCTGCATGGGTTTACTCCGGGTACTCTGGTTTCCTCCAAAAGAAATGTGTGTTAGGTTAATTGTTATCTCTAAAGTGGCCCTTAATGCGTGACTGTGTGTGTGTGTGCGAGCGCGCGCCCTACGATGGACTGGCTCCCTGTCTAGGGTTGTTCCTGCCCTTGTGGCCAAAGTTGCCGGGTGGGCACTGGCTGGCCCGCGGCTCCATGCAGATTAAGCGGAAAATAATGAATGAATTTTTTAAATAGTTGTATATGCGTGTAGTTTAGAAAAAAAACTACAATAGAATAGAGTTTTTATTGTCACTGCACCTTAATTATCCAATGAAATTGCAGTTCTTGTCTGGTCAGTGCATAATAAACTAGTAGATAAATAATTTAATAACTCAGGCTTTGCTCAAAAATGTTTGTTTTTTTTGGTGAAACTCTAGCAAAGGTGGTTTGGTATGATTTTATAACAGTTTCTCTAATGTGTCCATTAAAATAGCACGATTACTTACAGGGGTTGTTCCGAGCTGTACCGCATTCCAATGGTGGAATACAAAGTCGACAGTGAAGGCACACCCTGCGAGTACAAGACTCCATTCAGGAGGAATACCACCTGGCACCGGATGCCCACCACCCCGGGAGTCCATGACCAAGTACAATGTCAACGCATCCTCCAACACAACCAGAGTTCTATCCCACGCAGCACATCCTTTGACAGGAAACTTCCTGACTGCTCTAGGTATAGTCATAGTCATAGTTAGTCTATCTTTTACCTTATTTGCCTTGGTTCATTAGGGCATTTTCTCAGGACTCATTAGGATTAGTTCTCAGGGATTTGTTTGTACAAATGTGATGTACAGTGTTCAGAAATGAAGATAATGCACTTTGCTTGTACTTCTACCCTTGCGCTAACTGGTGACACACTCTTATCAAGGCTGTAATAAAGTACATTCTCAGCAAGTTTGCCGTGATTGATATTTGTGCCAAAACTAAAATTAGTGAGACAATATAGCCAGGTACATGCCAACAGCTCCTGTCATTAACAATCGATTCTGTATGCTGTCACTTATGGATATTAGACAGAAAGAAAACCAGGATCGTCCGGTGATATATTTAAAAAAAAATAAAAAGCAATTGGCCAAGGAGATTGCAACAAGTAAACCGCAATTTCGAAAATGAATATGTAATGATTAAAGAGAAGCATTTGTTTTAATTTCATTAAACAAGATCATCAGAAAAGTCAAAGAAAGTTCAATTATGCAAACAAGATGAAACTTAATTATGGTGATTGAGTAGAATAATAAGTGATATATTCATGGGGGTAAACAGAGGAATGTCAAACTGGATGAGAGTACCCCACATTGACTATTTGAGTAGGGTGTATGGTCACCCAAGACTGCCAAAATTCTGGCAAAGGCTGATGGGGCATGGACAGGATTAGATTGTCCACCAGTTCTTGGGGACAAGCTGGTCCCCAAAAGCACTTTTGTTGTTGCAACAGTACACTTCCATAAGCATCTGTGAAGTCTGGATTCTGAAAGATCACTGCTCCTCAAATACAACAGTGTGCCTCCTCTCACCTGATTGTCTTGCCATTGATTTAAACTACCTGAATTTAATTTCATCTTCCAAATAACTGCTAATCCTAAAGTCTCATAATTCTGCCACAAAGATATGTTACTGTGGCATTTTCTCAATAGATAAAATGACCAAGTAAATCTTGTATGAAATATATATATATATATAATTATAAATTACATTGCAAGCATTGTAAAGATCCTAGAAAGTTGGCTCTGTTGGGCTGGTTTCCGTGGGAGAAACGTTGCATCGCTCATCCAGGTGTCTTAGCTAGTTGAAAAAATTCTCCAATTGCGACAAGTTGCTGAATTTGGCATTCAAAGTTGCCTACAACCGTTCCTGTGTACTAACTGTGAAAATGCACTAGAGCACCTACCGTCAGTTATAAAAAATGTTCACGAATCCATCACTTTCTCAGCAGGATGATGCAGGATATGGAAAATGCACAGATATCCAGTAGCAAATCAGAAGCCAATCAACACTACCGTAGCTCACCCAGTAACCAGTCCTCATCCAGTGACCCTGGGCCATGCAGTAGCACAACTTGGAGCCAGCATCCACAATACGACGGGTATAACTACACACAGCTACATGCACACTCTCAGGAACTCTACTAACATTGGTTTCGAGATCAACATGTTGACTTGATAGCTGACGCTGATAAACATTTTTTTTTTAAACCTATAGAGTATTTTTTTAGGTTTCCTATTTTACTGGTCAAGTCAAATTGATTTATATAGCGCTTTTTTTTTTTTTTTTTTTTACAATGGTGCATTTTCTCAAAGCAGCTTTACAACATTATATTATCTTAATAGGCCAAACCCAAATTGAGCAAGGAAAAACTCCCTGAAAATAGAAGGAAGAAACCTTGGGAGGAATCAAGACTTAAAAAGGGACCCGTCCTCCTTTGGTGGGCCTAGATGTTAATAGAAATGGTTCCTATTTCTAATTATGATGTCAGCTTGTATTCTTGGTTTAACAATTTTCACTTCGTTTTGCTTACTCAAGCACCTCATCCATCTCATTTAAAAATGCATAGATTTTAGAAATGTGATATGTAATCTCAATACCATAGGATGATGCCATGATAAATGTATTTTAATTTGCAATCAGGGTCGTCCAATGCAGGCAGTTCAGAAGCCATTAAATATGTTTATTCATATGAATCAAGTCAAAAGAAGAACGGAACGATTAAAGAAATATCACTTACCTCCACGAATTTGCCTTCCCTGAAGGTACCAGTCACCTATTCTGCACATGCTGTCCTCTAATAGTCCTACGCTGGTGATGGGAGATATTGAGGGCATGCAGGAGAAGGACTCAATGCTGGAGAAAGTGTGCTTTACAGGTACGATGCATTTATGGGATGGAGCTCAAAATGATCCCCTTATTTAAGCATCCGTGGCAGAACGGAATTAAACACCTCTATTGTTATTATACAGATACCAACACAGGCATATAAAGTACAAAAACCCTATATTTTAAGCAGCTTTGTAATTGCAATACTTTTAAATACAAAATGCAGTGGTACCACACCTCAAACAGGGAGCCACAAGTCATGCATTTGGATTCTTTAATATTTATTACGCGGTACACGGTAGCCTAGTGGTTAAGGTACTGGACTCTGGACCTGATGGCCCAGGGATCAATTCCCACCTACGCCAAGCTGCCACAGTTTGGTCCAGTTGGGCAACCTTTAACCCAACATTGCTTGAATTGTAAGGGTGTATGAGTGTGCAAGTCGTTCTGGATCTGCTAAATCTGCTAAATGCCATAAATGTGTACATCGATTATGCAAGAAGTCCAGTGCATACATTATAGCTTAAAATGTAAAGCAATAATTATTTTCTTGATGTAATGCACTCATGCATGACTTTTATGATGATTGCCCTGTTCTGCACGTGTTTGTCTCACTCCAGACACAGAATTACTACCCCATCGTTGTTTAACTGTTTCAGAAACTAAGAGCCACGTACCCTCCACAAAGATCTCCAACTCTGTGGAAAAGAGAAGCAAGGACTCGCCGAACGCACTGACCAGGGTCAGTCAGTCTGACAGTGATTCTAAACTCTAATGTCACAGTAATTTACAGTCATGTGCAAACGTCTTGTGACAATCTGTACTTTTTCACATCTTGTAGTGGTTACTGCATGCTGTAGTTCTGCAATTGCAGCCTATAGTCAGTCTGTTTCTCTACACACTTTGTTAGCCCTACTTATTGTGTTCTAATGGTCAGGATTTATTTATCGATATTTTTTTTATTTTTTATTTTTTTTAATCTCACTGTTGGATTAAGAGTAGTGTACTTACACTCACTAATAATACTAATACGTGTTAGTATAATAATTCTAATATAATAGAGTAACAGTAATTAGTATAATACTACTGATGATAATGATGATGATAATAATAATGGGCCTACCTCACATAATAATAATCAGAAATTTTAAATCGAAAATTAAATATCTCCTAATTTTTTGAGCAGTATATAATATGTGTGTGTGTGTGTGTGTGTGTGTGTGTGTGTTTCCTAGGGATTTGATAAAACCTCTAGCCACTCAAGCAGCAACACTCTGTCCAGTAGCACGTCTAGCAATAACAGTGATGAGAAACACTTTGGATCAAGTGACTTGATGGATCCGGATCTAATGGGTCTCACGTACATCAAGGGAGCATCCACAGACAGTGGAATAGACTCTGTGTCTGCCGGGGTGCCCATTGCTGCTGTGGCGCACACGGTGCTGCAGGCCAATGAAACCGTGAATCAGGGACATTTCTGGGCCCAGGAGCATCCACATTACAAAGACAATGAGCACAGCAAATTGTACCAGCCACAAATTTACAGCTCAGGCAGACACATGGCCATGGACAGCAACATGGGAAACCTCAGCAAGATCTCTCCACACTTAAGGTGAGGTACACTTACATGCACACTTAGATGAGTGATCATCTGTGTGCTTTAGGCACAACCTCAAATCCGAAAAAGATGGGAGAGTATGGAAAATGCAAAATAAAAAATGCAGTTGTTTTTTTTTGTTTTTTTTTTACATTTACTTCAATCAGACCACACTTGTAATCATGGACATATTTGCCTGACACAGAACTGCAGGGCAATCCAATATGTTGATCTGCGTAGCTTTTTAACACATTTAACAAACAGCTGATAGTATAATGTTTCATATGCACTTTGTGCTTCTGTCTTCTGCAGGCAGCTGTACCTGATGGAAAATGGTTGTTGGACGCATGGAGGAGAAAAGGAGGGCAGACGTCCGCCAGGCATGTCAAAGGAGGAGTACCTCAAATTTAAGCAGCCAGACAACCAGCCTCAAGGGACCAACCACAGGAAGGTAAGCTAATGGGATTCTGGGATAATGTATAATGGAATTTTCAGTTACAAGCTCTTGCATTACCGGCAGTGGTAATCTGAGTAAAAACAAACTTTCGACCCTGACAAACAGAAGAAGCCACACACATGGTTTAGTTATGAGTACAAAAAAAAGAAAATGAATCCAAAACTTGACTGACACTGTACTGAAGAAAGAGTGCTAATGTAACCAATAAAACATGTCTCTCATTAGGAATCAGCTGCTGACAGCCCACCTCCTCGCCGCATTCTCTATCGCACTCTCTCGGATGAGAGCCTGTGTAGTAATCGCAAGAATTCATCCTATGCCAGCTCGCTCAACTTCATGCTGGATCATGCTGTGCCTAATGACATCCTTTTCAGCAGCACACAACCCTGCCACAACACACTTCCCCCTCGTATTAGCCTTAGCCAAACCGCGTCCAACCTCCGGAGTAAGTCATTGTGCCTTGTGCTTTAAATATTACAGTGTTTAAGACGGATTTTTGTATGTTGCCTGAAATATATATTTTAAGCACAGTATACACTGTATGCACAATTAATAGGCAAGTGAGTATTATGACCATATTATCATTTTAAGCATATTTCTAACTAGATTCTTAACTGAGTTAAGCATAGCAGGTGATGTGCATGTAGTGAGGGAGTCCTAAGTAGGCCAGCACCCCATATCAAGGTGTGCATAATTATTAGGCAGCTTTTTTTTCTTTTAGGCAAAATGGGCCAAAAATAGAGATTTAACAGACTCTGAAAAGTTAACAATCTTGAAAAGGCTAAGATATTGGGGCGTGATCACAGAACCCCCAAATGATTAGTCAGGAATGGTCGTCAGGGTCGCAGTAGACATGTTCAGAAAACAGACGCAAATGAACTGCCAAGGTTTTGGGGAAAAAAAAAACAAGTGTGAAGTTACCAGGAACCCATTATCTTCCAGTTCTGTCACATTTCAAAACTGCAACCTACCTGGAATACTTAGATGTACAAGATGTTCAGACATGGCCCAGGTAAAGAAGGCTGAAACCCGACCACCACTGAACAAGACATATAAGCTGAAGCATCTAGAGTGGTCCAAAAAAAAAAGCATAATTTTTTTTTTTTTTTTTTTTTTAAGGTTTTGTGGACCGATTAAATTAGTGAGCCTTGATGGACCAGATGGATGGGCCCGTGGCTGTAACAGTAACAGCACAGAGCTCCACTCTGGCCTGGGCTGGTATTATTAAAGATGAGCTGGTTGGACCCTTTTCAGTTGAAGATGGGCTCAAAATCAACTCCCAAGCATACTGCTAGTTTTTAGAAGATGCTTTCTTTAAGCAGTTGTACAGGAAGACGTCTTTGAAGCATTGTTCTGCTGCACAATGCTTCATAACATGCATCCAAGTACTAATCTGCATGGCTAACCGATAATGGCACCTGACCTGAACGTAATTGGGAGCTTATGGGCAATTCTTAAAGTGGAGATTTACAGTGAAGCAAACAGTACAAATCTCTGAACAGTGTCTAAGAGGCTGTGGCTGCTGCTGCAAAAAAAGTTGGTCGTCAACAAGTCAATAAACTGACGGTGTCCATGAATGGAAAATGATCACTGTTATGGGGGTGCCTATATTGGTCACACATTTTTTTTTATATATGATAGAAATGTTTCTTGGAAAACTGAGTTGTTTGTTTATAATTCTCACTTAAACAGATGAAAATTTAAAAAATGAGATCAGGGAAAATGTGTTTTTCATTTAGCATAATAATTCTGCACAATAATAGTTACCCAATAACTGTGCACAAACAGAAATTCTCCTGTGAACCCCAAAACCTCACTTTTACTTTCTTAAATATTTCTGTTTATAGGTTATTAATATTTTGGAATAACCCAGAGCAATGTAGTTGGTGATGAGTAAACATAATCCTCAAAAATAAGACTTGCCTAATAATTGTGCACACAGTGTATTCAGTTCTGTGCGAAAGTCTTAGGCATTGTATATTTTTCATGTTTATATTCTTCTTATCCATTCTTCAAGTTTTATTGCTCCCTGTGCCAGGTAGTTCTACAGTTACAGACTGTAGTCATTCTGTTTCTATACAAGCTTTGTTAGTCTCCTTTATTCTGTTCTCTATTGGTCATGACCCCACAAGATCACCACAGATCAGGTGCTGTTTGGGGTGTGGATCATTCTCAGAACTGCAGTGACACTGATGTGGTGGTGGTGGTGTCTTAGTGTGTGTTGCACTGATACGAGTGGACCAGACACGACAGTGCCACAGTACTTAAGCAGCTGCATTCTGAACTGGAGTTTGTTTATAGATTTAATACTCATTAGAGTAATCCAACCTCAAGGTTATAAATGCATGAACTGGTTTCTCAGCATCTATAGGAGACTATACTTTAGGTTTAAAATTGCTGGCTTATGTCTGAAGTCATTATTCATGTCTGTGTTGTTAGATGATTTCTGGTTCTCTGATGGCTCATTGGCAGACAGGTTAAAGTTTAGTGATCCAGGACTCATGCCTCTACCAGACACTGCCACGGGCCTCGACTGGTCCCACCTTGTTGATGCAGCTCGAGCCTTTGAAGGCAAGTATAAAAGGAGCGCCTGTGTGTGCAAATACTGTTGTCCACTGGCAGTGCCTCTCTGACAGTGCTATTTTTGTCAGCATGCCCTCCATTAGCCCAATTTTACACTGTAAAAACCACAAGATGCCAGTTCATCAGACGGACCTAAATGCATTAGAAACCCAGTCAACAGATGTTTTACCTGTCTCTCCTTTTATATTGGTCCCCTTTACCGTGATACAGTCACAAGTTTATTTAGTTTAAAACACTTAGGGTTCCGTAGTTTACTTTTTATTTTTGATATGATTCAAGTGTGTGTGTGTGTGTGTGTGTGTGTGTGTGTGTGTGTGTGTGTGTGTGTGTGTGTGTGTGTGTGTGTGTGTG
>JAUZST010000605.1:0-13286 GCA_034779995.1 Parotocinclus haroldoi
CATTTTCTTTACATCCTGTACTCTGCATAGCACAATGCACTTTAACACACTCAGACAATTACTCACACTCAGTATTGTTCACACTTTTGGTAAATGACTGTTTGACAGAAAGCCCTAGCTCACCAGTGCATTTTTAAGTTTAGGTCAAAGTAGCCAAGTTTTCAATCAAAGTTGTAAAAAGTTCTCTATAGACTTTGGTTTGGGTCAACAGGGAAGAATGCTGGATGTCTTGGAAGAGGAAAACAAATGGGTTACTACAACCCAACTGCGGATGTTTGTCTGTAGAGAATCCAGAATTGTATGCTTTATATTATGAATGTATGACAGAAGAACCCTGTGTACGTCTACCTTTGCTAGGATGTTCAAAGGTAAAGCACGGTTTGGGGTCTGCAAGCTGGTGGAAGTTGTGTAGTCTCACTACGTATGGCATCTCAAAATGGCACTCTGGGTCCTTGTCCCTCTCCCGACAGCTTCGCACTTCATTATACAGCTTTGATGAGGACAATGGTGCCAGAAACGATGTGTAAGAGCAAGGAATGCTCACCCCATCATCTAAAAGACAAAAACTAGTTGTGTAGTAGTAGTAGTGTACATCTTACAGTTAAATGTATAATTGTAAAAACCTTTGAGAAAGTGCTGTGCTCCATCAAGGCACTCCGGTGAAAGCTCATTGTCACCAAAGGATCCTAAAAGCTCACTGACGATGATGTCTGCTTTCTCCGGAGATGTCCACTCTCGCATGTCACAAGACACAACAGTCACCTGATCTCCCCATTCTTCAAACTTCCAGTTCTCCAACCTGCAAAATATGGTAGTGTGTTAAAATGTTAGCGTGTTTGTTGAATATTCAAACAAAGTTAAGCAGTCAATATAAGGCAGTATGTATAAATAACTGAAATGTACATACGTCACAACAGCATTGGGATTTTTTTCTACAGCATACACGCGCAACTTTCTGTCTGCTTGCTTGGCTGCACGAAGCGAGGCATTAACAAGGGGACCACGTCCAGCACCTAACACCATCAACACCCTGGGAAAGAAAGGCATATACTTCAATGAGTCACTTCTTACTCAGAGAATTAAAATAGGTTGTTCAATTCCATGACAGTAACTAGAGAAAATAATCATACCCTGTTAAAATCTTTAGCGTTTGTCACATTACACTGTAAAAATTAATAGAAATTAAATATGACTTTTGCATACAGTCAAGTTATAACCCACAGCATAAAAACAAAAACAACATTTTGAAAAACACTGATTCATTATTTAAATTTTATTAAATGAACAGTGAAGTGAACAGCCCCTTTATAGTAATATAAAGAACTCACCATGGTTAAATATGGTGCTTACAAATTGTGTAAAGGCACACATTAAAAGAAAAATCTTTAACAACCTTCAGAGTTCTTTTTCAGACCACCAAAACCCTGTCTAAATTGGGCAGTCCCTCCAAACTGAATAACCTAGTCAGGAAAGTATTAGTGGTGTTGTACACTGCTCACAATTTGATGAATCTTGGCTTGTATGACATTAAAAAGCAGCCTCTTCTAAAAAATAAACTAATAAAATAAAATAAACAAAATTATATTAAATTTTTTAAAAAAAACTTAATTTTTCAGACCAACCTTGAACTGTAATGCAATGCAAATGATTAAAACTTTTGCATAGTACCATGTCTAGAAAGGTAACATGGTTCAAGTTGGATAATAACCTGAACACATTTGAGCATGGTACATTTAAGCTATAAACATGAAAAAAGCATCAACACATACTGAACATTTGTGTCTTTTTGCTCCTCAGGAACTCTGTCAAGTAGACATTTATACACCGCCTGGAGAGATACACAGATTTCAGACAAATATTGAAATAAGTATTTGCACAATATTTAAGACAAACGATATACCAAAGGCAGTGTGTGTGACTGCTTTGCTCACCTGCTGGTACTGAGAATATTTAATGGGGTCTTTTTCAAAAACCTCGTATGTCTGTGACTCCAAATTGTCCATTAGAGGCTGGAAAAAGCATGAAATATTTAATGACAAGTCTAAAAGAAATTTTAAAAAAGGCACACAGTTAATCTTTCAGATAAATTTGGTCACCCCAGTTAAATGGCTTGTACACTGGGTACGGCAAGTATTCAGACCCCTTTACATTTTGCACTCGGTTTAAAAAATATATATTTATATTTCTCATTAAATGTGCACTCAGCATCATATCCTGACAGAAACAGGGTCCCAAAAAGAAAAACTGAAATATCACATGGTCATAAGTATTCAAACCCTTTGCCGTAACATTCATATTTAACTCACAAGCTGTCCATTTCTTCTTGATGGTTCTACTAATTATTTGGAGTCCAGCTTTGTTTAATTGAACTTATTGGATTTGATTAGGAAAAGCACACACCTGTCTATATAAGACCTCACAGCTCACAGTGCATGTCAATGCAAATGATAATCATGAGGTCGAAGGAACTGCCCAAAGAGCTCAAAGACAGAATTGTGACACAGATCTGACCAAGGTTACAATTGCACTCAAGGTCCTCAAGGGCACAGTGACCTCCATAATCCACTTCCTAGAACTGGCTGTCCAGCCAAATTGAGCAATTGAGGGAGAAGAGTCTTGGTGAGGGAGGTATAGAAGAACCCAAATATCACTGTGGCAGATCTCCAGAGATGCAGTAGGGAGATGGGATAAAGTTCCACAAAGTCCACTATCACTGCAGCCCTACACCAGTCAGGGCTTTATGACAGAGTGACCAGACAGAAAGCCTCTCCTCAGTGCAAGACATATGAAAACTGGAACTAGGAGAACGTCTGATGGGACGAAGATTAAACTTTTTTTATTCTAAGAGGTATGCGTGGAGAAAACCAGGCACTGCTCATCACCTGCCCTATACAATCCCAACAATGAAACATGATGGTGGCAGCATCACGATATGGGGGTGTTTTTCAGCTGCAGGGACGAAACACTTGGTTGCAATCTTCCAGCGTGCTCAGGACCGTAGACTGGGCCAAAGGTTCACCTTCTAACAAGACAATGACCTTAAGCACACACCTAAAATAACAAAGGAGTGGCTTCGGAACAATTCTGTGACCCTTCTTGACTGGCCCAGCCACAGCCCTGACCTAAACCCAATTGAGAATCTCTGTAGAAGATCTGCAAGGAACAATGGCAGAGAATCCCCAAATCAAGGTGTGAAGAACTCTTTGCATCATTACCAAGAAGACTCATGGCTGTACTTGCTCAAGATGGTGCTTCTACTAAATACTGAGTAAATGGTCTGAATACTTATGACCATGTAATATTTCAGTGTTTCTTTAATACCATACCAACTGTAATACTGACTTATATGTCACATAAAATACGTATAAAATAATGACTGAGGATTCAAGATCCAGTTTCATGCCTGGTCTAACAAGCTTTTTAAAAAAAAAATGGTTAAAAAGCAGGATTATTCAGCCATTTTTAATTGTCTGTCAACTTGAGCAGAATTTAATTTCAATTAAATCGCTAGCTCTACCATTTGAATCGCTCTGGTCAATGGAATCGCACCTGTTACCTGTGACTTAGGACCATTTTTGAGATTAATACCACAGAATAATCCAAGCAGTTCAGCCAAAATCAAAAAGAAATGTGCTTCCTGTACATGGGGACTATTTATACAGTCGGTTCCAGTTAAAGTAACCAGCTGCTTATTCGGACCAAATCCTGAAGTACCGAAACAAATCCTATTATATAACTGTAATGTTATTCTGCTTTTTGGACCAAAATTCGACTTAATCGGACCAAAGAATGTGTACAGTATGTAATATCCGTGAATAAACTCTGTCTCTGGCATTATTACCTGAAAACTCCCAAGTTTCTCCACAGCCCTCTACTGCCACATACAGGTCTTTGCCTAACATTTCTATTTACTACAAAAAAGAAGCCACAAGTCGCCACTTGCTACAAGCGGATCAAATCACACTGGATAAATTCTTCAAATGTTGACTGGAATTTAGAATTGCAGAATGTGGCTTTTTGCGTTGTCTTGCTGAAATAAAGGGACTTCCCTGAAAAAAAGCATTGCTTGGATGGCAGCATATGTTGCTCCAAACCCTGTATGTACCTTTCAGCATTAATGGTGCCTTCACAGATGTGCAAGTTACCCATGACATGGGCACTAACACAGCCCAACAAATGAACCGGAGAGTGTTTTTCCTCTTTGGGCCAGAGGACATGCCGTCCGAGAATTCCAAAAACAATTTCAAATGTGGACTGATCAGACAGGAGAAATTTCCACACTCAGTCAGTTCATCTCTTATGAACTTGGGCCCAGAAAAGCTGGCGCCGTTTCTGGGTGTTGTTGGTTTATTTTCGCTTTGCAAGGTAGTTTTAACTTGGGCTTGTAGAAGAAGTGTGTTCACTGACAATGGTGTTCCCGAGCCCATGTGGTAATATCCATTACAAAATGATGTCGGTTTTCAATGCAGTGCAGCCTGCAAAATTTATTTTAAAAAAAACCCAATATGGTTTATCTGTTTGAACATGAAATATCTTGTCATTGCAGTGTATTCAACTGAATATGGGTTGAAAAGGATTTGCAAACTTTCTTGGACTCACCTGCAATGGAGACTGCAAATAGTCCTCATAACCCTTGGCAAACAGTTCATAAGCATTGGGTGCTGGGCGGTTCTGATTAAGGTACTCCAGGTACTGCAGGTAAGTGTGGAAGTCCTTCTCACTGTGCCGACTAGCCCCAGTCAAAATAAACTGAGTCTCCAACTGAAGAGAAGGAAATTAAAGTTTACATGTAGTGGGGAAGGTAGTACAAGATGCTAGTGCTGCTGCATCAGAGCTCTAGAAAATCCCTAGTTTGATCCCAATGCAACACAGTGCCTCAGTTTGCATGTCCGAGTGGATTTTCTCTGGCCACCAGTTTCCCTCCACATGCCAAATAAATAATTTCTATTGGTTTCTCTAAATTGCCCCTGTGTCTGTGTGTGTCTTAGCATTAACCTGTGCTACCGATTAGGTTCCCAGTGATGTTAAATTGAGTTACATGGGTATGAAAATGAATGAATGGTGGTAGAGGAGAAGATTAATAAAACATGGTACTTACCTTAAATAGGCGGAAAATAATCCGCTGATGAGCTTTAGCAAGGACAGGGAATCCCTTCTTATTGGTCAAAAATATGCTGGTTGGAAGAATAGCAGCTTTGATTGGTTCTCCAAGCCACTTGTCAATGACAGTGTCAGAGGGTAAGTCTGCACCGATTTCAATTGCTTCAAACAAATTAAATGAGTTAGTGTAACATAAAAACAAGATGACATTTCATTTGTCTGACACCTTCACATAATCTCACCAAGGCAAATCCTTTTGTTGTAGTCACAAAGTGTTCTGAATGAATGCCACCTAAATCAGTAGACAAAAAGGCATGTATGGAAAAAGGCACGAATGTAAGATTTATTATAACCATTATAAATGTCGTTATTTTTCTCACC
This sequence comes from Parotocinclus haroldoi, assembly GCA_034779995.1. NCBI lineage: Eukaryota > Metazoa > Chordata > Actinopteri > Siluriformes > Loricariidae > Parotocinclus > Parotocinclus haroldoi. The sequence continues at coordinate 5,482 of JAUZST010000605.1, forward strand.
AGTCCCAGGTTCTCTCTTCATTGTTGCAGTCATCAATTTTTTTACAGGGTTCATTTTCAATGAGGTCCTCACGAGTCTCTTCAGGAACTATAAGGGGAACTCTGATCCAAAACTATTATCAAAGAGAAACCAAGCATATGCAATCACAAATACTAAAACGTGTCAAATAACAGACATCTAACTGCTGTCTGTGCTAACTGCTTACACCACCATTCCAGCCATACTTGACTGAAAAGTCAGTTACATATACAACCCCAATTCCAATGAAGTTAGGACGTTGTCTAAAACATAAACAAAAACAGAATGATAAATTGTAAATCATTTTCAACCCATATTCAACTGAATACACTACAAAGAGAAGATAGTTAATGTTCAAACAAATAAACTGTGTTTTATTTGCAAATATTCACTCATTTTGAATTTGATACCTGCAACACGTTCCAAAGAAGTTGGGACAGAGGAATGTTTACCACTGTGTTCCATCACCTTTTCTTTAAACAAAACTCAATAAGTGTTTGGGAACTGACGACAATAATTGTTCAATTCTTTCCCATTTTTGCTTGATGTGCAACTTTGGTTGCTCAACAGTCTGGGGTCTCCACTGTCAATAATGTGCCATACATTTTCAATGGGACAGAGGTCTGGACTGCAGGCAGGCCAGTCTAATACCTGCACTCTTTTATGCTGTTGTAACACGTGCAGAATGTGGCTTTTTGCATTGTCTTGTTAAAATAAACAGGGATGTCCCTAAAAAGAGACATTGCTTGGATGGAATGTGGTTCCAAAACCTGTATGAACCTTTCAGTATTAATGGTGCCTTCACATTTGTGCAAGTTACCCATACCATGGGCACTAACACATCCCCATACAATCAGAGATGCTGGCTTTTGAACTTTGCACTGATAACAATCCAGAGAACATGACGTCCATGACAAAAAACAATTTGAAATTTTACAATCTGGACTGGAATGCCAACACTGAGGCTGTGTACAGGAAGGGGATGAACAGACTACTTTCTGAGGAAGCTCAGATCCTTCATAGTGTGCAGCAGCAAATGTTGAGGGATCTTCTACCAGTCTGTTGTTGCTAGTGCTATCTTCTTCACGGAGTCTGCTGGGGAAACAGCATCACAGAAGGAGACAAGTACAAGCTAAAAAAACTGATCAGGAAGGCTGGTTCTGTTCTGGGCTGCTCACTAGATGGTTTTGAAGTGGTAGCTGAAAGGAGGACACTTAGCAAACGCACTAATATTCTGAACAACACATCACACTCTCTACATGGCCTGCTGATCAGACAGAGGAGTACTTTTAGTAACCGCCTCATCCAGTTCCGATGTAACAAGGAACAGTTCAGAAAATCATTTATTCCCACTGTGATCACACTGCACAACTCTTCTGCACTGTTCATTACTTGCATTACTGTTCACTGATCATACAGAATATAATGAACACTACTAAACATTACTAAATATTGCACCTACTCATCACTGCACTGACACTTAATTCATGTAGGGTATATTCTTCATTTTTGTTACCGCACAACACTTCTTTCATTTATTATTATTTTATTATCTTTTTATCACTAATTTAATCTTGCTTTCTGTGCTCTTTTTGGAACTGTGCTGCTGTAATACACGCATTTCCCTCTGGACTAAAAGTTATCTATCTATCTATCTATATATCTATCGAAATGTGATCACGGACAATGGTTTTTGCAGTGTTCCTGAGCCCATGTAGTAATATCCATTACACAATGATGTTGGTTTTTAACGTATTGCCGCCTGAGAGATCGAAGGTCACGGGCATTTAATGTTGGTCTTTGGCCTTGCCGCTTACTTGCAAAGATTTCTTCAGATTCTCTGAATCTTTTGATGACATTATAGACTGTAAATGATGAAATCCCTAAATTCCTGGCAATTGCACGATGAGAAACATTGTTCTTAAACTGTTGGACTTTTTGCTCATGCAGTTGCAAGTGGTGAAACTTGCCCCATCCAGCCTTTTGGGGATGTTCTCTTTATGCTCAGTCATGGCACTCACCCAATTAACCTGTACACCTGTGGAATGTTCTGAACAGGTGTTTTTTGAGCATTCCTCAAGTTTGCCAGTTTTTTGTTGCCCCTGTCCAAACTCTTTTGGAACTTGTTACAGGCATCAAATTCCAAATAAATGAATATTTGCATTCCAAATAGACCAATAAAAACCAATAGTTTATCCATTCGAACATTACATAGCTTGTCTTTATAGTGTATTCAATTGAATATGGGTTGAAAAGGATTTAAATCATCGTATTCTGTTTTAATTTATATTTTACACAACATCCCAACTTGATTGGAATTGAGGTTGCAGAACAATCAAACCAGCCCTAACAATTGAACAAAAAAAAAGAAAAAATAAAAAAATTATAAAAATTATAATAAAATAATAATGGTACGTGGATTACAGTATGACAGTGACATTCAGCAATGAATCAATCTGCACTGATATAGTATAGGTGCTAAATCTAAAATGTATAAAGGTGTGAATCAAATTTCCCTATTTAAGATATGGGCTTGCATGTGATTTCATATAGATGGCCATTATTACATCAACACACAATATTTAACTTTAATAATTCAATTATTAAATTACATTTATGACACAGCTCTGTCCTGTAAAACTGATTAGTCAACAACCATCCATGAAATATGGATACAGGTTGATGAAGAATATTGCTTTTCATTAGTAAACGTCCATGGCTCAAAGTTGCAACATTTGTTCCAGAGAAGGAGCAACAACATACAGATTCATTGATTTTTTTTTTTACTACATTATTTTAACTCAGCATGTTAATTACTAGAAACGATTAGTTTTGTATAAGGTATGTTTAAAAAAAGTTGTTTGGTGTTACTTCTGTGACTTATTTACTAGAAAGTAAATACATGCTGGTTTAAACATGCTCCAAGTGTTGTTATTTTTTATTCTATACATTATTTCAGAGAACAGTGCAGACATACCATAGAAGAATGATGTCCTGTGTGGATGTGGTTCAGTAAGAATCGAGCCAAGTTGCCACACTGCGGGCCCTTTAGAGGAATCATGAATGCTGGTAAACCCAGATAAGCACAGAAATTCAGCTCCTGTATCAGTGCCTACAACAAGAAAGGAGAGTTAATTACGAGCATTAAGTGGATCTGGTATATTCCATCAGTTTCCTTTCATGGTAATCAAGCCCTGTCATATATTTAACAGGTTGATTAAAATTTCTTGAACACAGAATAAAGTGCATGGGGGTGGTACAAATGGGGAAGACTTTTCATGTGGTGGTTAACTTTTAATGCATAAAAGTTTGAGTAACTACACAATGATTTCATGAATGCCTTTCTACAACCTGAGAAAGTGGTTGTGCCAACTTGAGCAATAAGTAAAAAAAATATTTATTTGGAAAGATAGTTAAATGGAGAGTACTTAAGTGTTTAACCCAAGCTTTTCATACCTAATCTCATTTCTGCGAATCACTAAAATAACTTAGCACTGTCCAGCTTGTATTTCCACATCCCACTGATGATAAAGATACTTAAATGCTTGACATTTTAAACATTGAAAGGTCAGGAATCACCCAGAGGGCCCACAGGAGGACCTGGTCGATGATCCAAAGAGTTTAGACCACATTCTCAAAGATGACTGTTAGTAACACACTACGGAGTCATGGATTAAATTCCTGCAGGGAATGCAAGGTCCCCCTGCTCATGCCCGCAAATGTCCATCTCCGTTTAAAGGTCACCAATGACCATCTGGATGATCCACAGGAGGCTTGTAAGGAGGTCATGTGGTCAGATGACACCAAAATAAAGCTTTTTGGTATGAACTCCACTTGCTGTTTGGAGGAAGAAGGAGGATGAGAACGCCGCCCCAACAGCAAAGCATGAAACGTCACAATTCGGCTGTGCTTTTCTGCAAAGGGGTCAGAATGACTGCAGCATATTGAAGCAAGAATGGATGGGGATATGTAGCATGAGATTTTGGTCAAACAACCTCCTTCTTGATATGCTTGGTATGGGGAGGGAAGTCATAGGGCAAAAGTTCTTGAGCTGGAATTGGTCCTGGAAGAAGAATGGCAGAGGATTCTACAAGAACTGCTGGACAATCTGATCCTATCCATGCCCCATCACTCTGTGTGTTTTGGCAGTTTTTGGTGACCATACACTCTACTGACCAGTCAATGTGTGACACTCATCCAGTTTAACATGCTTCTGTTCACCCCATGACAATATCATTTACTACTCAATCACAATAATCGATAATTGAGTTTTGCATTTGCATAATGAAACAACTTTCTTTGACTTCATTTGCTTTTCTGATTATCTTATTTATTGAATAAAAATCAAATGCTTCTTTTTTTAGTCTCTTCATATATATTTTGAAATATCTCAATTTTTGTGAGCAGTACATTAGATAGGACTGTCCCAAATAATGCTCACAGTCAAACAACTAATCCTATAATAAACTTGGTTGCATAACATGCCTTCCAGAGGGAAGGATAATTCTTGAGCTAGATTTATACTTGGTGTTTTATCTGAGCCCTGGCAGAACATACACTGCCCTACAGGTAACTATATGAATTTAGTTTTATATCTTTAAGAGGTCATTCAGATAGTCAAATGTCTTAATTTCAGAAATTTGAAATGTCAAGTATAAATGCATACAGTGATTTGCTGTACAGATTTGTGCACAGCACTCTCAAACAAAATTATATTTGATTTAGGCTTTACACTTGATTTAAAGATATACCAACAAAATGTTTAGAATCAATGTGGATCCATTTTCCTGGCAGACTCTGAATACACACCATTATTAACTATTTTAAAAAATCTTGCCAAATACTTTTTTACAAGGACAATTTTGGAATTTAAAATGGCATAGTTCAGTGCTATAAATAGATGGAAAAATACTAAACTTTGAACTAGTGGTGTGTCTGTGACAAAGCATGTGATCGGCGTATGATCTTTGCCTTTCATTGCCGATCACAAAAATTGATCACTTGTACTTTGTAGCCCGCAGGGGTCTTGTGTGCAGTATTGTGTCTCCACCCCCTTTCTGTTACACTGCACGCACTGTGCATAGCACAAAAATGTCTTCTGTGTGAACATTTTACAGTGTGTGTGAGTGATGTAAAATTTGCACCACGCAACACATGCAACGGAAAACATCCCTCGCGGGGGAAGCATGTTACAATTTATTAGGTCATTTAAAGAACAAACACTTGGGAGTATGGCGAGTTTTTGAGGCTCACTGCAGAGAATAAAGAGAAGTGTATGTGATAGGTATTGGTGACTGGCATTGGCAGCATAAAACATGATCAGAGCATCCCTACTTTAAACTTTAAAATACAAGTTAAAACCTTGAGAATTTTATTTAAGAGGCATTTTGCTTGTGATGGCGCCTACACCACCAACTGTTGATCATTTATAGTTATTAATAAAAAGTCTAATATAAAATAATATGAAGGTACACAATAATATAATAAATTAATTTGGCAATAATATAAGTTTAATACATAATACAAATTTGTGGGTGGGGATTTTGAACTTACTTTTTCTGAGTTTCTCCGCTCTGAGATCAGTTCGGAGTCTGCTTCTATCCATGTTGAAAGCTTTCCCACAACAAGTGTATTCCAGTCTAGTACAGGAACACGGGAGTGGCTCATCAGTCTAATTACTAATTCATTATTACACAAAAAAGTACTGGATCAATTATCCAGTACAAATATAACATAATATACAATTAATCTAGATAAACTAGATTTGTCACTTAATTTAACAATTAATATTTCTCGCACCTCGTCCACATAGCAGCAAATCAGAGCGTGTCTGTGCCCCTGGTCTGTCCTTAGCTGGACCTAATTCATACTCTCTACGGAAGCGAGGATGGAACAGCGGCATGCACAGGAAGTCAAAGCTGGGAAGTAACAGACCACAGTTTATCAGTCAGAGAACAGACAAATAAATTATGATAAACTATAAATCTTTGTCAGAAATCAAGTCAACACAATTGCATATATGCACACCACTGCCTCATTCAGCACAGAAGTGTGCAGGATCATAGTGTGTATAGTACCTTAAACATGCTTAAAACACAAACTACAGTTGGGCCAAACCAAAAATATAAAGCTTATTTTATAGAAGTCCGGAATGTGTCATGAAATTTATTGAATATGATAATGATTATTGAGCAACCACAGCATTTCCCAGTGACAAGCACTTCCCATTGCACTGGTGACTTCATAGTGGGAGAAGGAGACTGAGCATAAAGTGGCATACTTAAAAAGTACGCACTAGATTTGATGGAGTATGTACTGCTCAACCACTCAGGCAGTATGACCTTTCAGTACACAAGTTGTCAGTATGAGACGCACTACACCCACCATCTTCCCAGTGTCATGTGACACGCAACACCATAGGAATCATGGGATAAGACAATGTTAAAAGTGCGTGCCTTTTGTATACTGTTTATACTATTTATTCGGACACACTACCCATCCTTGCATGGTGTTCAATATAAAAGAACCTGGTTTCAGACACAGCCAGACAGCCTTACTACAGATTGCTCGCCTAGGCAATGTTTAAAATTCAGAATACGGTTTCTGGTGAATGTGCATTGTTTATTTTCAGATTCCAATTGAGACGTCAAAACAAATGTGCCATCATAAAATAGGGAGTATCTGCATGTGTGTATATATTGGGTATACAGTGGTACAGGAGTTCTCAACCTCCTCTGATCTTGTCGGATTTGATTCTCTACGCATTTTGACCAGAAACATTTCTCTCAGTTCTCATTGCCCAGTCATGGTTTGCTCTTGCAAAATACCACTGTGCGCACGCATATAACAGTTGATGTGTTTAGAGACTTTTTTGTGCTACGAGCAATTACTCATGTTTGTGTGTGACTTTCTGCTACTTGTAACAAGCTGTAACTGGTCTTTTTAAGTGTATCTATGAGCTGTGAGGTGGCAGATATTGCTGAAAACATGAGCGATTGAAACTACTGAACATTTGTTTGAAGGAAGCTAAAACATGGCATGGTCTGATATGTTACGATGATAAGCGAAGTGGTCGTGGTCTACATGAGAAAATGATACATGTGTAGCCAAGGACTATTTTGTATTTGGCAAGGGCCAAATCTATACGGATATAAACGGCAAGGCTCGTGAGAACAGTGGTATGTTCCAATAGTGATCCGACCAACAATGAACGAAGACAGCGAACTAATAGAAGGATTTCTGTGGTACTCAGATAAACGCTGGTTACTGGTAAAATATTTCAGAACAACACACTGACTGAGACTGTACAGCATGCCAACCACCACGCTCTCCATTCATACATGTGCTAACATCACAGACCGGCTTGTTAGCAACGAAGGCTAACTAACTAGCTTAACAGTGCGGTTACTCGGAGAACCTACACGATTCTGTACGGAATTTTGAACCAACCCAATACGGGAACATTATGTTATAATAATGGTCAGTTTAGTATTGTAGCTTGTGGACTTGGAGGAACAAAACTGTTCCTGAGCATCACGTGCAGCGACTAAGACATGGAAACTTCGTCGGTATAAATTGTACCTACGTGCTTGGCCAAGTCATGACACGAACAACCTTATCTTACCCCAATTTTGCGACCGCAGCAAGAGTATCTGCCACTTCGGGTACACAACTTAAATCTCTCCCGCAGGAAACCCTGCTCCCCGTGCTGGCGGACGCCATCGTCTGTAGGTGGGAGTGTAACAGAGGCACGCCGAACTATAGAGAAACTGTCGCCATGTTGGCTC
>JAUZST010000605.1:13386-40832 GCA_034779995.1 Parotocinclus haroldoi
CCTTTTAGATAATTGTATTACTGTAAAGCTGCTTTGAGACGATGCTACATTGTAAAAAGCGCTATATAAATAAAATTTAATTTAATTTAATTGAATTGAAGAAAAACATGTATCAACAAATTATAAAATCGCAATTGATCAGGTTTCCAAACACTGGTATTTTAGGTTTTTTTGCTACTAATAATTAATGTTAGGTTTTTTTCTTTAATCCCCCAGAACTGTTGTAAGATTGTTTTGATTTCATGTTAAAAACCAAAAAAAAAAAATCCAACTTTAAAGTTGAATGATTTTCAACAATATAGTAACGTCTACTAGGTCAGGTGTCTAATAAACGCTTAAATATAAAATAAGCAAGCTGAAGTTATGACTGTTATGACTGCATTCCAATGACATATTGTATTAAGTTATACAGTGTGAACCTTTGAACTATTTGTCTACGGCTTAAAGCCAAAGTCTGTCCCGGGTCCTGTGTGACCTCCAGTGACCCACGATGACTTTCATTAAAAGCCCATCAGATAACACCTGTTCGATTTTCTTATATATGAACCAATACAGTGTTTGGGATTTCCGGTGAAATTCCTGTGATATATACACACCTTGGATTAAATGACAGACTTCAGCAAGGTTTTGTTCTTCAAAGTCTCACTACTGAGACAGAATCTTGGCTATTTTTCAGGTGGCTTGGTTATATGGAACAAAGATCAGAGTAAAGAAAGTCACAATATCCCAGTGTAGCTGGTGTGTGAAAGCTTTTCCCACTGTTTGTATAGTGCGCCGTTTAAAGCAAGAGAATAGAGGGAGGACAGTGATTAAATGTTTTTCTCCTCCCTAGTAACTCTGGGTCCAACCTGCGCGATCAAGCTCTTAATTGGGCCGCCTCCAATGGGAGTTTTATAATGGGTCACTTCCTCATTAAACACACAATATATGTTATCTCTGTTTTTCAAAAGCATTCTTTTCCTGACCTGTTCTGCATGAATAAGGGTCAGATTCAAGGGAAAGGAGTTGAAAGTGTGTGAATGAGATCAGAAGAAGCCCCTGAAAAATTTTGTTGAAGTTGGTTGCAGTAAGGTATGTTCATGTGGGCACATACAATACATTAGGAAAGTCTTCTGACCCTTTCGCTTATTCACATTGTTATGTTTTGGCGTGGTGCTAAAATGATCAAATCTTAATTTTCCCCATTGCACTCAGTACCCCATTATGAGAAAGTGAAAACTTGTTTACGAATTTACAAAGGGAAAAACCATATCACATTGGTATAAGTATTCATACCCTTTACACAGTACTTAGTTGAAGCACTTTTTGAATTAGAAATTGGGAATTAGGAATTGGGATTATGGCCTCATTTTTGGTGTGAAAATACTGGAGGTCTGCCACATGGTTTGCCCCTGGATTTGGAGATTTTTTGCAATTATTCTCTAAAAATCCTCTCAAACTCTGAAGTGTTGGTCTCTCCAGCAATGTTTGATGCCTGTCCCAGCTGCTAAAAACACCTCCACATCCTGATGCTAATACCACCATGCTTTACTGTAGGGATGATAATGAGCAGTCCTTTCTGAAGGGCTATCGAAATTATCAGCTACGAGTCCAAAATCCAGACAAAGCAAAACCTTAAAAAGTTAGGATTGAAATATACAAATCCCTTCCTGTACCTTTTTGAGGAATGTTGTTTAAATAATAATAAATAATAACATTTAAATAACTATCTCACTCATTTGTTGCTAAGCTATAGATTCTATTTTTATCTTTGCTGCTCAAAGATGCAACCTTTCCTGGATTCCGCCTTTGTACCAAATCATGATTACAATCATCTGTTGGCATCAACTGTTTGAAGTCATATAATTATATAATTATTTCCCCATTACTAGAACTAAATTATCCATGTCACAATTTTTGGACGTCTTGCAGGCGTGACATGCAGAAATGCATTAAATTCAATACTTTCTCATGAAATAGACACTGTGTTAATATTTTTTTTTACCTTTTATTATTTTTAAGACAATATGAGGAAAAATAACGAATAACAGTCTGACCCCTCAGGGAATTAAAAAAGAACAAGAAAAATATAAGAATCAGTTCAAATGACCAGTTTAAATATCTGCCCAAAAATATAAGCGGCAAATGCACACAATCAAGTTAGCATAATTATATGAATCTTTCAATAACACCTTTGTTAAATCAAATGGCATTCCCAACAGTGAACATAAAAAGCATTAAAGGGAAAAAAAGAAAACACTGAAATGGAATAACATAGTAGGATACAGACCAACGCAAATTTGACAACACTGAACTGCCCCTGTCTTGGTGAATCACATGAGCCACAGAGCTTCTTATGCATTGTGACACCGTGCTCCATCAGGCTGAAAAAAGCATTGTTCATCTTCAAATTGCTCGAGGACAGTTTGGAGAAGTTGCTCTTTGATGACATTTTATTTATTTATTTTATTTATTTAAACTTTATTAATGGCAGTGTTTTCATGCACATTTTTGGATGTGAATGATCAAGAATAGTCTCAGGATGCATCACTGTTGGCATCAGGACTCATTGTAGCATTCACCTTTTCTTCTCCATACAATCATTTTTCCAGACGTCCCAAACAGTCTGAAGGGGACTTTTATCATAGAAAATAACTTTACCACAGTCCTCTGCATTCCAATTTCTATACTTCCTGCAGAACGTCAATATGTCCTTGATGATTCTCTTGGAGAAAAGTGGCTTCTTTTCTGCCCTTCTTGTCAAAAAGCCATCCTCAAAAAGCTTTTGTCGCATCATGCATTCAGGTGCACTCACACCTACGGTCTACAGATCTCGTAGCTGATCCTCTTTTTCAGATGATTTTAACTCTTGCTTGGCTTTCTTGGGTGCCATAACGCCTTCTTCACGGCACCTGAACCACTCTTCTTGAAGTTCTTGATGATTTGATAACTAGTTGATCAGAGTGATATCTTACAAACAGTTATGGTCTTTGCCTGTGAAACACTTACAATGCAACGTTGACTGCACGTTCCTTGGCGGTTACTATGGTTAAGAGAAGAAAACACCACTACCCTTTTAAAACCTATTCAGAATGATATTTGCTGCTTTGTCCTCATTAACCGTTTCTCCTGAGATAAGGTAATCATCGCTGAAATTATGTTAGTAGGCCATTTTGTAATGCTACTATACATTTCCAGTATATGATGATCCATTCCGGATTCCTTGCTTGTCAATCACTTTAAAGCTGTCAGTCATTTTATATATTGTAAATAGATGCTTACTTTACTCCTACTTACTTTATTTTACTTTAGATTTATTCTCATTTATATCTTTGTCATTGTTGCTATGTTTGCTTTTCTGAATCTGAATTTGACTTCTTCCAAGCCCCCTTAAGACATTTTTATACAGTAAATATTTAAGTCATATTTTTGAATGTAACACCATATTGTAGGTGTATTTAATTATATAATGCACTCTAGAGGGAGAAACCAATAACTTTGCTCCTAAAAGCCTCAACCTTTTGTCAATACTGCTTTTATAACAAATCATAATTACAATGACCTGAAATGCAAGAATAAATGTATATTAGCAACATTTTCGGCAAGTAAATAAAAGTTAAAACAACTGATTTAATTCCTTCTTCTTTACAGTTTCCATACATCCTATACTACAGTATCTAACAAAAGTGAGTATGCCCTTTACATTTTTGTAACTATTATATTATATCTTTTCATTGGACGCTTTAATGAAATGTAAAGTAGTTCATCTGCAGTTTGTTTAACCATGTAAATTTGCTGTGACTTCAAAATGACTCAACACACAGTCATTAATATCTAAACCGCTGCTAACAAAAATGAGTACAGAAGTGGAAATGGCCAAATTATGCCCAAAGTGTCAGTATTTTGTGTGGCCATCATTATTTTCACTACTGCATTAACTGTTCGACATGGAGCTCACCAGGACTTCACAGGTTGCCACTGGAATCCTCTTCCACTCCTCCACAGTGACATTACGGAGCTGCTGGATGTTAGAGACCTTGGCACACCTCTTTTCTGTTTAAGAATGCCCCACAGATAAACCTCAATAAGGTTTATGTCTGGAGACATGCTCAACCTTTACCCTCAGTTTCTTTAGCAAGGCGCTGGCTGTATTTCAGGTGTGTTTGGGACCGTTATCATGTCGGAATATAGTCCTGCACCCCAGTTTCCAAAGGGAAAGGATCATGTTTTGCTTCACAGTACATGTTGGAACTCATGGACTCAAGGACCTGTAGCTCCCCGCAGCTCCAAACCATGATATTCCCACCACCATGCTTGACTGTAGGCAAGACACATTTTGTCTTTGTACACCTCATCTGTTTGCTGCTACACATGTTTGGCACCATCTGAACCAAATAAGTTTATCTTGGTTTTATCAGACCACATGTCATGGTTCCAGTAATCCATGGCTTTAGTTGGCTTGTTTTCAGTGGGCTTTCTTGTGCATCATCTTTAGAAGAGGTTTCCTTCTGGGATAACAGGCATGCAGACCAATTTGTTGCAGGTGTGGTGTATGGTCTAAGCACTGATAAGCTAAACCCCCACCCCTTTAACTTCTGTAGCAATTCTGGCAGCACTCCTATATCTATTTTCAAAGGCCAACCTTTGGATCTAATGCTGAGCATGTGCACTCAACTTCTTTGGTCATCCATGGTGAGGCTTGTTCTGAGTGGAGTTCTGAGTCCTGTCCTGTTAAACTTCTGTCTGGTCTTGGCCACGGTGCCGCAGTTCACTTTCAGGGTGTTGACAGTCTTCTTATAGCCTACACCATCTTTGCGTAGAGCAACAACTCTTTTTTTCAGATCCTCAGAGAGTTCTTTGCCACGAGGTGCCATATTGAACTTCCAGTGACCAGTTTGAGAGAGTGTGAGGGCGATAAAACCAAATTTAACACACCTGCTCCCCATTCACACCTGAGACCTTGTAACACTAACGAGTCACATGATACTGGTGAGGGCACAATTTGGCCATTATCACTTAGGAGTGTACTCAGTTTTGTTGCCTGCAGTTTAGACATTAATGGATGTCTTGAGTTATTCTGAGGGCACAGCAAATTGACTCTTATACAAGCTTTAGACCGACTACTTTACATTGTATTAAAGTGTCTTATATTCAGTGTTGTCCCATGAGAAGAAATAATAAAATATTCACAAAGATGTGAAGGGTGTACTCACTTTTGTGGGCTACTTTATGGAACGCTTATGATGATGCTTATCATTATAATGTAGGCACCATGACTGTAGATGTATGAAAGGCTGCATTTTTAATTATTTTTTCATTCATTTCCAACTTTCTGGTTTGGTGCTGTAAATGTGTTTAAAACCTAATCAAGTTATCAAGCTAAAATCTTAGAGTGAACAGATCACTATGTAGGAATAAAGTACTTCAACAGGATTGTTTCCTTTCTATCGGTTCAGTATTAAGAATGCCATACACTTGAGCATGCTGCCACCTAGAGGACAAGTGTTATTACAGACGCTACTGATTGATTGGCAGTAATAACCTTTCCCGTTAACCTTGTAAACGTGTGTCGGTCAAAGCTAAATGTTATTTGTTTGTAACGGTGGCATGGAGTAGCAGTATGTTTTTGCGATCAACCATTTTCCACTTGAGGAGTTAAGTGCAGTCTGGTTCCCTTATTAGGGCTTATTAAACACTTTCAAGCGTTAATAACACGTGCTTGAGTGTGTGAATAACATGTTGTGAAGAGGGACCAGCTGATGTAGTAATTAAGGATGATGATGATGATGATGTGTTTGTGTGTGTGTGTGTGTGTGTGTGTGTGTGTGTGTGTGTGTGTGTGTGTGTGTGTGTGGAGAGGTTGGGGGTTATATATCAATGTGATCATTTATTATATTTTTGTACACTATGGGGACAATGTGCTGGTCCTCACAAGGAAAAAAAACCTACTGTGAGATTTCATAGTAAAACAGTAAATTTCACAGATTAACCAGAATTTCACAGTTATACTATAATTAATGATTGTAATTTGGCCACTTCATAGTTCCACTGTCACATTTATAGTACAATTGTAAACCTGGTTGACTAAGAACTAAGAATCATAAATGATTTCACAGTTCTACTATGGATGTTGATGGTAAATTGGCCACTTCATGTTTCTCCTGTCAAATTTCACAGTGCATTTTTTATTACTACTTATGAAGAAAATGAATTTTACTTCAATAGATATGTATGTTTGTGTGTGCGTTTGTATGTCTGTGTGTGTGTGCATTTGTATGTCTGTGTGTATTGCAGGCATACATTAATATGTACCTTCTGTTTGTGTGTGTGTCTGTGTCTGTGTTTTTGTGCTATGCATAAATGAATGGGTGTTTTATCTGCCTGTATGTCTAAGAGTATGTTTGAGTGCATGAGTAATTGCGTAAATTGTGTTTATGGGTATGCAGACCTGCATGTTCTATAAATGTGGTGACAATTCATGTTGGTGTTTCAGTCTGACGTTTCCAACTTAAACCGATGAGCAGAGCTGCGTGTGTGTGCTGTTAGCTTCTGATCATATTATGATTTTAATTATTTTCACTCACATCTTTGCCTGTGCTTGCTCATGGTATCTCAGCAACCACCCTGGAACTGCTGTTGCATAGCAACTCATCTCTGGCACATTCCGGAACATGCCTCATGCCTTTGTTTCCCTCTATGTCTCTGTTAGAACATGCATACCATTTTATGAGCTCTCTATCGCTCACATGCACACTCTTCCTCTTTTGTCTTTACTGTGTAAGAAGTGTGTAATCGTGTTTAAGTGACTTGTACTGTAGAGTGAGTAGAGTGTGTCATTTGCAGCACAACAAGAGAAGATCAATGATGAAGCATTGCTATTCATACAACAGTCCCCACACACAAAAGATTTCCAAGCTCAGCCTCTGAGACATAATTTACACTTGGTCTTTTCAGAATTCTTATTTTGCCTTTAAATAAATTGCCACTCGCCAAAACACAATTAGAGGTTATACATAGTATTATGTCACACACTATAGCAATGCTATATAGGACACTGTAGTGTCGTTCAGCACCTCCTAACCCCCCTCCATCTCTCTCTCTCTCTTTCTTGCTGTCATATACACAAATGTGCGCACACGCACACACACATACACACACAGAATAACAAACAGTATTTTCTCATGTCAGAGCCACATACTTCCTATTATATTTATGACACAAGCAAGTATTTCACAAAAGAGCAGATAGCCTGCAGAAACTGTGACATGGTTATCTTGTTGTGGATGGCATATCCAGCACGCATACTTCACTTGAGATGGAAATTAAATCCAGACAGGAAGTATTAGCGTTATTTATACTGAATCACCATCCCATTGGTCTCAGTATGTTCAATAACCCACAAACTATGTCCACATTAAAGGGCATATCCAACATGCATACTTCGCCTGAGTGGGAAGACCTGCTCATCGTCATCATCATCATCATCATCAACATCAACATCATCTTGGTCTGGAAAAGGATGCCAGCATTGCTCAACTTTTAGTCTTCACGCAATGACAGTGTATGTTTATTAAACTTTGGTGTTTAATAAAACTTTCCCTACCAGTAGCTGCACTATTAAATTTATCATTACACCTGCAATACTACAACAGTTAACATGTCCTTTAAGGTGCTATATGTATTAACATTAACAATAAGGATCATATTTTTGGTGGACCACAGACATACTGTATATGCAAATGGAGATAATCTTAACTGACATTATGCGTGTTAGGTGTTAAATTTACATACCCTGGCAGAATTTTATAATTTTTGGCAAACAATTGTGTTTGCCCTTTTTAAATCATGATGACAACAGAAACTACCCAAATCACCCTGATCAAAAGTTTACATACCCTGAAAGTTTTGGCATTATAACTTACACACAAACGGACACATGCAGGTTTAAATGGCTACTAAAAATAACTCTTCACCTTTGATGTATCTGCTTGTAATTAGTGTGTGTGTTTAAAAAGTAATTGAGTTTATGGGCTCCTGACAGACCCGTGCATGTTTCATCCAATGTTGCCACTGACATTGTTGGATTACGGGCCATGGGGAAAGCAAAATTATTATCAAAGGATGTGCGGGAGAAGGTAGTAGAACTTTAAAGAAAACAGGAAAAGGATATAAAAAGATATCCAATGAATTAAGAATGCTAATTAGCAGTGTTCAAACTCTAATTAAGAAGTGGACAATAAGGGATTCTTTTGAAACCAAGAAAAGGTCAGGTAGACCAACAAAAAATTCAGCAACAACTGTCAGGAAAATTGTTTGTGATGCAAAGAAAAACCCACAAAGAATGTCAGCTGACATACAGGATTCTTTGAAAAAAAGTGGTGTGGCTGATTTAAGATGCACAATATGTAGGCACTTGAAGAAAAATGGGTTGCATGGCTGAGTCGCCAGAAGACAGCCATTATTGGATGTTCCAACATTAAATGATCCAAAACACAAGACTAAGTCGACCTGTCATTGGCTACAGCAGAAAGAAGTGAAGGTTCTGGAGTGGATCTCAGTCTCCTGACCTCAATATCATTGATCCACTTTGGGGAGATCTCAAATATGCAGTTCATGCAAGACGGCCCAAGAATGTACAGGAACTGGAGGCATTTTGCCAAGAAGAAGGGGCAGCTTTACCATCTAAGAAAATTAAGGGCCTCATCCACAACTACTACAAAAGACTGCAAGCTGTCATTGATGTTAAAGGAGGCAATACACGGTATTAAGAACTAGGGTATGTAAATTTTTGATCAGGGTGATTTGGGTAGTTTCTGGTGTCATTGTGATTTCAAATGGGAAAACACAATTGTTCAAAAATAAGTGGCTTCAACCACTAACCATAGACAAATAACAGAACAGTTTTTGTATTATCATTCATATTCTGTGAAAAGCGGCCAAAAAATTAAACATTCTGCCAGGGTATGTAAACTTATGAGCACAACTGTACCTATAAAACATTCCCGATAAACCAACTGGAAGTAATTCAGGGGACAGCCTAGCCTAGCCTACCGCAAACATGCTTAAAAACGTACATTAATCTACAGTCATAAATTCACTAATTCTTTCAGTTAGGGCATGTGCACTCCCACACTCATATAGACACTCATATTACACTAATTAACCTAAAACACATGTCTTCGGACTGTAGGAGGACACCAGAGTACCCAGAGTGAAAGCACACAGACACAGAGAGGACCCAGAAGATTCACCTGAGACTGAACCCAGTACCTGCTAGCTGTGAGGTCACAGTGCTACCCATCGACCCACTCAACTGACCAATCAGTCATCTAAACCAGTATCACAAACATATTTTATAATAAAGTGTTATATGTAAATTGATATATTGT
Source organism: Parotocinclus haroldoi (assembly GCA_034779995.1). Lineage (NCBI taxonomy): Eukaryota > Metazoa > Chordata > Actinopteri > Siluriformes > Loricariidae > Parotocinclus > Parotocinclus haroldoi. Next base: position 22,755 of record JAUZST010000605.1, read on the forward strand.
TGAATAATGTCTTGGCAGTAAAAAAAAATAATAAAAAAACAAAATGGTTAGTCCACTGGTGGACTAACGGAGCTGCTGCTCAGATAGTCAGCTGGCTGCTGCCCAGATGTTTCCAGCAGCTTTTTGAATCTATGCCATGAAGGATTAAGGCAGTTTTGAAGGCAAAAACGGGGTCCAATTTGGTACTAGCCAGGTGTACCTAATTAAGTCGACAGTGAGTGTATATCCACTGTAAACAATGCCTATGAGGAACATGAAGATGCCATTATTAGTGGCTACTTTCCTATGCCTACACCCTCCACTATCATTAATCAGTGCTTAATTATTAGGTACTTATTGTTTATTTTATATTGTAGCTTGTTAGTAGAATTAGGGTATTCACAAATGTACTTTGGCTATATAGTGTAAAACTGAGGTGAGCCGAGGAACTGTTCAGTATAATAAATTAATATACATAGTGGATATACCAAATCTTTCTCAATGTAACGGCCTCTGTAGGCACAGAGAGCATTAGAAATAGGCTGACATAAAAAAAAAAAATAGGTACCAGGCAAACTGAATGGATATTTCATATCCTGTAGCAATTTGTATACTTTCGTCTAAAGGGGTCTTGATATCATTTTGGTCCTTTTCGCTAGTTGAATTTCATTTCATTATCTCATATGGGCGAAAATCCAAGCAATGAATGATGAATATGAAATGGAGAGTTGGTTAATATCTTCTCTTGAAGACTGAAAGGATTGGGCTCTTTCAGCACTAATGCCGAATCCAGGATCACTATGGCACTTAGACTTACTCTGACAACTGCAGTGCTATCATCATTGCCATTTTTACTAAATGTACAGACATATTATTTCTTAGTTTATTTGTTAGTTTCATAATTATATTTTAGTTATGCTATATACACACCTATTCCTGTATTTTATGGTTCTGGATATTTAAACCAATTAGAATGCATATTAAGACTAAGTATGTACTTATAGTATAATCATATAATGAATGTTTCTAGTATATTTCCAGCATTTTCTTTTGGATACAAACATTTTGGGTTCAGTGCAGCTAAAGGGAAAAAAACAGGGAGGTAGTCTACCCCAGAACACTAGTGGAATACATTTGATGTTGAATCGTTACTGTTCTTCTGACAACTTTTTTCAACCCTTAAAAACCCTGTATAGATTGTGAGAATATTTGTAAGAATCACACAAAACATAAACATAAACAATTGGCACTCTGTATTGGATAACTCTTGTGCCATATACTGCACATTCCTAGTTCAGAACAGAGCAAACCCTAACCTGATACATATTAATCTATTTGCTCCCCAGTAAAATTTTGTTAAAGCCTAATTGCATAAGGAAGGTTGGACACTTTTACTAGAAGGGTGCCACACACGAAGAGTTGCATGAGTTGCCTTACTAAAGTAAAGTAAAGTCAAATTTATTTATAAAGCGATCGTTTTTTATTGCTATATTATCGTAAACTACCTACCCAAATTGAGCAAATATAGTATTTGAGTCCTCAGCCATAAGTAATTGGAGGCGCATCGTCTCCTAATAACTAAATGATGGCAGGAGTTACTGCACTCTGGTGGGGCCTGGGAATGGTAGGACTGGGTTTTGTTGATGAAGACCAGTAGAGTGAGAGAGGAAGAGATCTGAATCAAAAATACGTTTTTTACAGTTTGACCGGGCATTACCGTTGCCATCTACATTTAGAATAGAAGTAGCCAACCTGTCTTTCACAGTCTTGGGTCTAATAAACAAAATCTTTTTTAACCAGAGTTAAGTAAAAGGATGAAATACATTTTTAGAACCCCTAACACAATTCTCAATTTTACTGCCATCATTTGGATCAGCTGATATGTACAGCTGTGTATCATCTGCATAGCAGTGAAAACTAATGCCATGCTAATGCCATGAGCCTAAAGGTAGCCTGTTCAGGGAGAATAATAGTGGGCCAAGCACAGACCCCTGAGGGACACCGTACTTCAATTTTGAGAGCTTGATTATTTACATAAACAACCTATTACCGGTCGGCCAGATAAGATTTAAAACAGGAAAGTCCCAGTCCCGTAATACCCATAGTGTTTTCTGGCCTATTCAGTAATATATCATGATCTAAAGTGTCAAATGCTGCGCTTAAATCTAATATAACAAGAAAATAAACACATTGTTTATCTGATGATATTAATAGATCATTAAGTACCCTAATAAATGCAGTTTCAGTACTGTGATGGGCCTGAAAACTGACTGAAATGTTTCACTGTTACTTTGGAGGTGACGATAGAGCTGCTGATAGACAGCTGTTTCTAAGTTTTTGTAGAGAAAAGGTAGATTTGAAATTGTTCTATAATTAGACATCACATAAGGGTCAAGATTGGCTTTTTTAATCAGGGGGTTTATTATGGCACATTTAAAGAATGTTGGGAAATAACCAGAGGTAAGGGATGAATTTAAAATAACAGTTTTTTCTCTGTATTAATTCTTTGAGTAAATATGCAGGGATTGGATCTAATAAATATATTGCTGGGCTGAGCTGATCAGTGAGGACAATGTAGTAATAGTAATTGAGGTAAAAGATTCTAGTCCTGATTTAGAGCTGATTAAACAGACATTAGCGCTAGTGCTGCATCTTATCATTAAATAAAGTCATGAAGTCATTACTGTTAAATCATGCTGAACTTTAGAGTCGGTTTTTGTGATGTTTTTGGTTCTGAAGTCTGTATTAAATAATAATCTAGGAGTATTCTTATTTTCTCTATGATTGAGGATACATACATTTAGCTTTGGTAAGGGCCTGTTTATACTCTGTCATGCTATCTCTCCAAGTGATCTTAAATATCTCCACTGAACAACGTTGCCACTTTGGTTCTAAACTCTTTGCTTTAAAGTATGGGTGTGGTCAATATTCCACAGTAACCAGTAACCTTTTTTCTCGAATATATTTGACTCTAGCAGGAGCAATTATATCTACAGTTGAGCGAAATACACACTCTGATTGGTTAGTTGCAAGCGTAAGATGGTCGGGTTCCGTAAGTGTATTCAAAGCTAGGTTTGGAAGGTTATTAATAAACGCAGTTGGAGTAATAGCTTGCTTAGTGCGCTAACGAGAGAGTAGGCGATTATTATTTGATACGTATAGCTCAAAAACTAAGAGATAGTGTTCAGAAATTAGTTCACTTTGTGGCAAAACATCTTTGTTATCTATATAAAGACCAAACATTAAACTAAAGTATGATTACAGCTGTGGGTTGGTCCTATCACATTCTGAGTGATACTCATGGATTCTAAAACGGACTCAAGAGCAGTTTTAAGTGGATCCTGCCATTTTCAAAATGAATGTTAAAATCACCTACAATTAGAGACTTATCTGTTGAAAGTAAAGAGGAAAGAACATGAGTAAATTCCTGAAGAAATAAAATGATAGGCTAAAAGTAGTATGGTTTAGACTTACCTAACGATGGATCAGTCACATTAAGAATCAATATTGTGCTAATATCAATAAGTGAATTAGCCTTATAATGTGATTTAGCACTAACACATAGATCTTTTTGGTAAAGACCATACAAAGGGATTTACTGACAAATAATCTGAATCCCCAATTATTTTACTTTGCTTTACTTGCTTTGATTCAATTGATCTGATTCAGAAGTGTGCAATTGATTTAAACTCACATTTTAGACAAACTTTAAACAAACATTCATTTAACAAACATTCAACTAATTATACCTACTTTATTTTTGTTATTTTCTTTTTCAGCATTAAAAAACACAACTGCTATAGTCTCTTTCAGTGATAGGCCTTTTTCAGTAGAGCTGTTGAATATTGTTTATGACATATCATGTCTAAGTTGTCTGTATGTTACACTGTATGTTGCTACTTTTAACTGCCATTGCGCACTCATGTGTCCACAAGGGAATGGCAGAGCTTGGCAGAGGTGAGATTTGAACACTGGTTCATGAGATAAAGAGTCCAGTACCTTAACCACTAGGCTATCACAGTTCCAGCACAGGGGTTCAGCACAGGACAAGTTTTCCCACCTACAAAGAATGGAGAGGTCTTTGTTATTGTAGGTGCACATCATCTGTGACAGAAACATTTGTTTGCAATTACAGAGGTCAGTTGTTTCCTGTAGTTCTTGACCATGATTTTGGCCCACTCACTCATACTAATCTTCTCCAGATCTTTCAGGTTTTGCGGCTGTCACTGGGCAACATTCCAAGATTTTCTATTGTGTTGAGGTCTGGAGATTGGCTAGGCCACTTCTGGACCTTGAAATGCTTTTTACGGAGTCACTTCTTAGTTTCCCTAGCCTTGCAGGCCCATCAGGATTTTAATCCGTTATGTATGTGTTTCAAGTGCAAGGTTTTTCAAATGGGAAAGTGGTTATATATCATATCAGGATAAGAATATAAGGATAAGAGGATAAGAATTGTCTCAGAAACGATTAAAACTACTGAAAAAACAACAGACCATCATGATGCTGGACTTGGTGGTGACCAGTGTTTGTTGTGTTTTGAACATGTTTTTGCTGGGGATGCTGGTCTTTGCTGGTTTTGGAATGGGGGTGACCAGTGCATGCTGGTCTTTTCTATATATATGCTTCTATATATATAGCACATGCTGGTTAGCCATCAAAACCAGCACCACATCAGCTTAAACCAGCATGGATCTGATGTTGGTCAATGCTTGTTTTTTCAGCAGGGTGCACTACTTACAAAAATATGGGGACATTTCGTTATGGGAAATTTCATTTTGAAGTAATGTGTAAATTTTGTTCTTGTCAATGACTTTTCAGTTAGAAAACCATAAATAAAACGTAATTTTACAAAGGGTGGCTAAACATTTGCAGAAGACTTTAAGTAAGCGGAACGTCTGTACAATTACATGGGGACGGAAACTAGTGTAACAGCAAAATGGCTGCCTACAGTGTCATGTCATGTTTAGTCGGACAGTAGTTGTTGCTTATAATTAGTGTGCTGTATTAGTGAATCGGGAGTAAGAGTGTGTACATTAGATCGTGTGTAATAGTCTATTTGTTGGTGATGGCCACAATGAGGGGGATGTATCGGTCTGTCCGCCTGATGTTGCTCGGACAAAAACACACATCGATCCAGGACACTGGTGGTGAGCATTAAAGGGCGTACTGTTCGTGCTAGCATACTAAACAGTTGGTGTAGTAATAGCGCAATTATTGGGTACGGTAGATACTATTTAATACGGTAGTACGCTTTCGAGACCGAGTTCTCATCCTACACCGTCTTTACTGCTTGCTTTGTATGCAGTTATCTTACATATTGACTATATTGCTGTACAGCAGTCGTTTTAGGCAGTCGTGTGTTTTTATACAGGCCAAGTTACTTGTTTGTTTTATCTACCATTATGCAATGGTTACTATTGCCTTTAATTCATTCATTGTCATTCATTTATTCGGTGCCTAGCAGACGGAAAAGGGCATTTACTACAATTCTTCATATGATCAACTGGAAACAGTTGTTCCTTATACTTTGTCTAAGTGGTAATAGTACTTTATCACAACCATATGAGTGTCAAAACTAGACACTGCTATACTACTGCTATATACTGCTCAACTGGTTAGTGGTAGTCTTATGGTGGTTCATTCTTACTGATGCTCTGGGTAGTTTGGGGCTAAACAAACTGTAAATATCGCCAGACCATCCCAGGTTAAGGAACTTTATATAAATTACTTGACAATGTTCTGCAGTACTTAGATGAGAATGGTCGGTTATGGTGGTCGTTTTTTGTCACATGCGTGTATCTTTGCATATTTTGTGGTCTTGTACACACCTCTCTTTCACATAAGCAAATTATGGTGACTTTTGTCTCATTCTCTGTCTTTAAATCTTTAGTTCGGAATTTAAGTCAGACAGCGTTTGATCCTGAGCCTAAGGTTGAAGAAAATGAATACATTAATAAGACATTTGTGAACCGAAACCCACGAAACCTTGAACAGATGGCACTTGCTGTGAAGGACAGAGGCTGGATCACTGTTTGGCCTAAGAGAGAGTACTACCACAGGTTCGTATGTGTGCCAGATTTTGTTGTTTTATCCCTTTTTTACTGTACACCGGTTTCATCCCACAGCTCAAAGACACACATTAGGTTGTAATACAGTGTTCCCTCGCCAATTCGCGGTTCACCTTCCGTGGACTCGGTGCATCGCCGGTTTTCAGAAAATATTAATGGAAAAACTTTATCGCGGATTTTCGATATTCACAAATTTCAAGGAGAGAAGTTCAGTTGCATTGAAGGTGGATTCAGGGCACCCAAGAAAGTCAAGCAAGCGTCAGTACCAATCCCTAAAGAGGATGCAGCTTTGAGACTGTCACCACCAGTGCAGAGCTTGCTCAGAAATGGCAGATTGCAGGTGTGAGTGCATCTGAACGCACAATGAGACAAAGGCTTTTGGAGGATGGCTTAGTGTCAAGAAGAGCAGCAAACTTCTCTCTCCAAGAAAGCCATCAAGGACAGACTGACATTCTGCAGGAAGTATATTCTCAAAACTTTTAGCCACGACTGCATTTGACTGGTTTTTGATGCAACCCTGTGTCTGTCAATGAATGGCCTTTGTTTATTTAACGTGGCTCTTCAGCATCAAACACACAATTAAATTGTATTTTGTTAATCTCAGAGCACTTCAGAGCAGACAATACCTTGTGCACCTCCTGTGATGTATGGAATACCCCGCATTAGGAACCATGGGACTAAGGTGGCTCAGTGGTTAATGGTACTGGACTGTGGTACAGAAGGTCCTGTGTTCACTTTCGAGAACTGCCAGGATGCCAATGTTGGGTCCCTAAGCAAGGTCTTTAACTAAAAATTGGATTGTACCATATGTGACTGCATCACATATTCATCAGTAGGAGCGTCTGCTAATGACAAAAATTTAAATGAAGTAAATTGCTAAGTAGTGAGTGTCTTCCTTTTTAGGCTGGTGTTCACGCGCTCTCAGCATTACGTTTCTGCTGCTGTGTTTTCACGAGACTCCCACGTTCCAGTGCTCACATGCTCTACACAGGAGTGGGCGCTGAAGAAGCAGCTGAGCTCCACGCGCTCAGTGGCAGCTTGTCGTGCTGTGGGTGATGTCCTGGCTCAGCGATGCCGTGAAGCTGGTATCACACGCCTCGCTTACCGTGAAGTGCCGTGGACCTTCCGCTCTGAAGCTGTGAGTCTGCACACTGATGATAACATTATATGCAGTAGGGAAAAGAAGTATTTGAAACACTGGCCATTTAGCAAGTTTGCCCACCTCCAAAGAATGGAGAAGTCTGTCATTTTGATTGTAGGTACACTAACTGTAAGAGACAGAATCGAAATAAAATCCAGAAAATATAGCCAGAAATAATGAACAAAACTTAATATTTGGTCAAGAAACCGTTGTTTACAGTGACTGAGGTCAGATGTTAACTGGAGTCTGTAGATGTTGACTGTGGTCCTGGCCTTCATACAGATCTTCTCCAGATCTTTCAGGTTTTGGAGCTATCGCTGGGCAACATTGAGTTTCAGCTCCCTCCAAAGATTTTCTATTGGTTTCAGGTCTGGAGACTGGCTAGGCCACTTCATGCCTTGAAATGCTGCTTATGGAGCCACTTATTAGTTGTGTTGTGGGTCATTGTCATTCTGGAAGACCCAGACTTGACCATCCTTCAGTGCTCTTACTGAGGGAGGGAGGTTGTTGTCCAAAATCTTGCAATACACGAGTGGTGCAGTTGTCCTGTCTCCTTTGCAGAAAATCACCCCTAAAATATGAAGTTTCCACCCCACATATTGGTCAATTCCAACAACTCTTCCTTGGTGTGTTATGTGTTTACTTTTTTTTTGTCAGTAAGTGTGTCTGGGCGAGCTTGAAAAGAAAAAAAAAAAAAAACAACATTTTTAAAAATTACATTTTTAGAAAATGTTTATCTATTGTTATTGTCATGTGTTTTAGGTCCAGACCTTTTGGACAGCCATGAAAGAGGGAGGAGTGGTCCTCAGTGAACCACGGCGCAAATTTATTTAATAAATATTTGCCTTATCATTTGTCTAGACCTATAAATAAATGTTTCTTTCTACTGCCTTGTTTCTTTGACATTCTATCTGATTGGCTACAGTGAGAGATATCAACTATTTCTATTAAATGTACATTACAAAATGGGTCAAATGGTAAATTGCAAAGTTTTAAGTTTTTAATGGTTCTAACAACATATTAGTTTGCCTGACAATTTAGAACTAAGACAATTTAGATTTACTGCCTTCTGAAAATAACTTACCCAGCCATTAATATACAAATAGCTGGCAACACCACACATTGAAAATGTCCAAATTGTGCCCATTGTGTCAATATTTTGTGTGGCCACCATTATTATATAGCACTGCCTCAACCCTCTTGGGCATGGGATTCACCACAGCTGCATGTTTCAACTGGAAACCTCTTCCACTCCTCCATGATGACATCAGTGAGCTGGTTAAAGTTAGATGCCTTGCGCTTCTTGTCCGCATTGAGAATGTTCCACATGTTGCCTTTAATGTTGCCCCTTTAATGAACCACAGCTCCCCAGTGGCAGCAACACTCCTTCAGCCCCAGACTATGATGGTACCGCCACCATGTTGGACTGTAATCAAGACACACTCCTTACCAAGGGGCCACCACATATGCTGGACATCAACTGAGCCAGCCAGATTTATCATGGTCACTTCAGACCAAGGGACATGGTTCCAGCAGTCCATGCTGATGGACTGGTTGTCTTTAGCAAATTGTTGGCTGACTTTTTTTTTGTGCATCTGATGCAGAAGAGGCTACCTTCTGGGATGACAGCCATGTAGACCGAGTTGATGCACTGTATGGTTTGAGCAACTCAAACCTATCCTGGAAAACTGCTGTATGACCTAGGCCAACAGGCTGTAGCTTGATTTCAGGGTGTTAGCCATCTTCTTATAGCCTAGGCCATCCATGTGGAGAAGAACAATAATATTTCTTTACATCATCAGAGAGTTGTTTGCCATGGAGTGCCATGTTAAATATCCACTAGTCAGTATGAATGAATTGTACCCACACAATTACCAAATTAAACAGATAAACCTGCTCCCCATTTACACCTGGAACTTTGTAACTCTAACGAGTCACATGACTTCAGAGTGGGATAATACACATTTGGGCACAAATTGGACATGTTCACTGTGAGGTGTAGTCATTTGTGTTGCCAGTTATTTGGACATTAATGGCTGTCTTAGTTACTTTTAAAAGACAGTAAAGCAAGAGTATCTCATTATGATGATGACCTGCTGGAATATACATTTCCCAAAGACCTTTCAAGGATTCAAGATCTCAGAACACATTCTTTTGCAATAAACAATAACAAGGAGGCTATCTAATTACCCTGATTATAAATGGGTTATGAAACAGTTCTGGGCCATGATTGACCTGTGCCCTTGGCCCTACCACCATGGAATGACGGTTGTAACTTCAACCGAATTTCTGACTTCAAGCAACCATGAACTTTACTGTGGCTGGTGAAAATTGGGCCAAATTTGGCTAACTATGCACTTACTGTTGCCATAAGTGAACTGATACCTATTCTGAGCCATATTTGGTTCAAAACTGTCTGCTATTTTGGTGGGTTTGTCTTCTTAAACACCACTGAGTCAAACAACACTGACGGTTGCAACTACAACAATAATACTGAAATTATTATGGTGTACAGATGGAGAACAAGTACAGATTGTTGTTTTCAAAGTAGATTTGTTCTTTAATCTGAAACAGTTGAAGGAAATCATAACCAGTTCACTCATTAACTGTAATTTTAGGGAATTCATACATTTATTTGTCATTTAAACAGCAAATACATTTATATAGATGCACAATGGATAAATCTAAAAAAGATAATACATTTCCAGAACTGGGAGATGAATACAGAAAATGCTTCAACAATTTTTACCTGATTTCTGGTCTCAACTACAGTTATAACAGCATCAAGATAAACGCAGATTTTCCAATGCATGGCACATTTATTTATTTATTTTTGCATTTAAATGATAAAAAGTCGACCGGCATTTTTCTCCCAGCATACTGCGTGCGCTTTAACAAACTGTTTGTCCTCCATTCGGCCAGCGGTGCAATCAGACACTGCTTGAGTTTACTTTGGTTTGACTTCAGCTGACAACTGTGGCACTTTTTACACAACGCAGTACAAATTAGAGATGCACCGAAATGTTGCCTACTGAATATTTAGGCCGGAAACTAAACAGTGAAACAAAAGTGAAACAGGCTGATTTTTTGAGAATATAGAAGAGTTTATGAAAAGGCTTGCACTTGACACACACACTTGCGTGACTTTGGCCGTGTCAGTTAAGGGTTTTAAAAAAAGCAGAGGTTGTGATTAAGGAAATGCCAGAGAAGTGACAGTGATAAATGCAGCAGCTTACGGCACTGCTGACGGCACGGCATATTTCTAGGATGGAATTGTGAAACATAAAACAAAGAAAAAGACAAAAGGAGGAATAGCAATAATACCAATAATTTAAAACACTGCTTATGTACAGTAATTAAATTACATTTCGAATTCAGTTTTAGAAATTCAACAGAAAATGTTGGCCAGCCATCTCTAATAACTGTTTATGACAGTCATTAAATGATTTGCTTAAATGATGACCCGTCTATTGTGTATAGTTAGTCAAAAGCCTTTTACTTCAGAAACAAAAGGAAAAATGGCATATCTAAATACCCCAGAAAAGTAATGGGTGAGTGGGCCTATCTTATAGGAACATCTTAAAAGCTGCCATATTGGATCAAGGGCAAGGTTTTCCAATGACAAGGTGGTCGCCATGTAGCATATCACAGAAGACCAGAATTGTCTTAGGACAGCAAAACAACAAACGTTTTGAACTTTGTTTGATAACTTTTAAACCACAAAAGTAAATCTGATTGATCGATTTCTGTGTCTTTTGACTCACCCTGTAAATAAAAACAAAGCAACCCTTGGTTTTTGGACCTGTGTGCAAAATTCCGGATACTGTTTCGGGCCAAGAATTTTTCGGTGCATCACTAGTGGAAAAAACAAATACTGCACTGTGAAAAATATACACACTCACACAATAAATGCCCAGCAAACATGCCTAAATATCAAAGCAGACCTACAGCACATAAAAGCATGCACATGGTGCAATACTCATCAGCATAATCCCACCCCTCGTGTACCTAACCCCTCCCACTTATACATTTATGCGATGGTGCTCGATTCCAGTGTCTAAAAATCAGGGTCATAACAAAGCAGCGACCAAACAAAATAGCCAAAGCCAATGGCCGAAGGCTGAGCCTTCCAGATGCCGTTCCGAGCCCAAACGGTTCGAAGCCTCCACAGAAGGCGTCTCTTTGAACGCCCCACAGCAGGTGGTGGAACCCACAGAGTTGCCAGTTCCGTATAAATGGGGCCCATTGTGGGATTTCTGGCAGATTCAGACGTGAGGCACAACATGGCTCTGTGTAAACTCGGATGGGAATCTGATCTGGCTCGGGCACAACACGAGTATTGACGAGGCCCTGAATGGAAGAGGGGAAATTGTTTGCTTCATAACCCCCCCCCACACACACACACACACACACACACACCCCGTTTCTGTACCTCCCAAACACTGTCCATGGCCTCGTCGGCGACGGCGGATTCATCGTAGGAGCCGGACATTTTTCTGGACGGAGTGAAGCTCGATGAAGGACGTGTTCGTCTGCGACACAGCGGACTTCCTCGGGCGCTGAAAAAGGAAAAGAGCAAGAAAAGAACTTGGGGGGAACTTTTCCATACACACAGTCTAAGGGTCGAACCCTGGACCCTTCAGACGTCCTGCACCAACACTACAGGGTGCATCTTTATTTTAAGTCCAGTGTTAATCCCTGATCCCCCGCTAAAACTAAAAGCTGTAAACAAAATCTCTCGTTCTGACTGAAAATGCATCGAAACCCACGGTACGGGGTTGCCAGATCTACATGATTGCACCCTGTGAGCCGAAAGCCACGGGGCACCCTGTTGCTCCGGAGACAAAAGGGAAAACGATGTACGAATACCCCAACAAGTAACGGGTTAGGAGGGTTTACGTTTTAGGCCATGTCCGGAATCTTCCATCTTGGAAGCCGCCATTTTGGATAAAGGGTACGTTTTTTTCAATCCGAAGGTGGTCGTGTGGGATATCAAAGGAGATCAGAAGTGCATCGGAAATCGACTGGCGCGATCGGATTTGCAATATCTGTTGCGGTTCCAGAGCTATCAACACAAAGTTCAAAGCGTTTGTTCCACCTCACGGGTAACTGAAACTCTAACTGACGATTTCGATGTCCGGGGAACGCCTCTGCCGTATCATAGCAACCGACTTCAACAACAACCACTCTCAGAGCCACCGACCAAGAAAACTCAACCATGGTTTGGGGAGCCTTTGGAAAAAAGAAAAAGAAAAGAAAAGAAAGAAAAGTCCACGATGCAGCACGGGGCGTGTCCTGAGACCTTTGACTCCCAGCGTAGATCTAATTCCAAGTCTAAGGCAAAACTCTTGGCTGAAACTGAACCTGCGGTCGTGCTGAAATCATCTCTGCACTGCCGGAAAAAGCAAGAGCTGGCAACCGCCCAAATGTTTCATTTGGTGAACACGCTCCGAATAGAAATGCTAAACAACAAACTCTCTAAACACATCAACCGAGCTGGCAGTTTGTCCCCTTCAGCTGCTTTGCCAGTAATGTAATAATGTTAAAACGAGGCTGATTTCCCTTTACAGACCTAAATATCAGAGCGGCTCGGCTGATTTTTCCCGCTTTCGGAAGCTTCCCCTGCTTTCTGAGACTGGCCGATCGTTATTTTTAGCTCTTCGGTCAGCTGATTAGAGATCATGGCTGAGAGGCTTGGAAGCTTGGGGAATTTATTAAGCCCGGACTTGGATTAAAAGGCGAACAGTTCCATTAGGTTCTGAATAAAAGCGGCGGTGGATCGTCTGGCTAGGCGGCCGAACGTTCGAAAGACGGTTCGGCGGTCGCTGGAACTCCCGTCCAAACGGCCCCACTGTAGCCGACATCGTTACTCCTTCATTAAGAGCATGAAAACACTTTTCCTTCACCATCTGTATGTTGTAAAGGGTAATGATAATGATGTTCAGGACCCAAATGAGGACGGGTTTCCCCTCAAACTCCCTCTTAAACTCAGGGAGTTTCTCCTTGCCGCTGTCGCCATTTGGCTCGCTCATTAGGGACAGCGGAATCCAATTTGGGACGACCGTTCATGCGCCAATGCAAAGCCGGTTTGGGACAATGTCCTACAGAAATAAAATTGAATCGAATGAAGTTATAAGCAGCTGCATTGACAGTCCATCAACCGTGGAACCCATAAAGAACCCAAATAGTCCTGGAAGGAGTCGGTGGAAACCTGAGAAAAGACAGAGAGGTGCCATCAGCCTGCCCAGGTGCCACACTGACACCACTGGCCGGGGGAGGGAAGCTTGCACCGGAAACCATATGCTTATTTTCTGAAGTTCTGGTCTGCGCCGGCCCACGGAACTCCCGTTTTCCTGGCTCTGGACCGGAGATTTGGCAGCCTGAAAAACAAACTACCAAACCTGGACGACCCCCGGCTGAACGGCAGGTCGGCTTTCTGAATGAAAAGCTAATAAAAAAATTGTAAATAATAAATTATTCGTTGACATGTGATTTGTTTGTGGTCTGATATTACAAGTTTAGATTTATTCGATGGCTAATTAATGGCCGATCGCGTTCCTAACAGCAGCTCGTCTGTGGATAATAACGGAAACACAGAAAGGATAAGCGATCGGTTTTAGTATCGTTCATCAAGCCGCGTCGACGTGCTAGTTATCGGTTATCGTATCGACGCATCCCGGAGACGAAGCGAAAGCACAGTGTGCGTTCCGTCTGTGAAAGGATTAAATAAAGCTTCGGAGAGCTGAAGTGTCAGAGAATCGCTTCCCTCTTTAGGAAGCATAAAGACTTACCCGATGTGAACCCATCCAAAAAGTGTGACACGACCTCGAATTAAGAACAAAATTCAAAAAAAAAAGAAAGGACGATTTGACAGATTCTGTATGAGTCTAGGATGTTTGGACGGCCAATGAATGGAGGAGAGCTAATCCCAAAGGTTCCTCCTAAACGGCTTATGCAAGGCGAGGGAGGGACGAGAGTGAGAGAGAGTGAGAGAGTGAGAGCTAAAGAAAACGAAAAGGGAAGGACAAGAGAGAAAAAAGTGAGGGCCGACACAAAGGGCGAAGCAGAGGAGCAGTTTTCCAGGGCTTAGTTTGGGGGGTTAAGTCTCGGTAAAAGATTAGGACAGAGACGAGAACCAAGGGTGAAGCAGATTGATTCTCGGGCATCACCATTTGGTTCCGTAGCCGAAAAAAAAAAAACAAATAAAAAAACAAGACGGTGGAAACGAAGTCACATTTGTCTCTCTATCCAAAAAATATCTGATTGGTTTACAAAAAGACAAAAAGTCTTTAAAAAATTCTTTTTTTAAATGTCAACATGTGAGACGTTATTCCTTTAAGGAATTTTCGAAGAACTTTGCCCGTTCCATCCGGAAAATCGGACGGAATTTGGGTTTTTAAGACGTTCTTTCGTTCAATTAAGTTATGTGACAGCAGCGGGCACTTTTAAAGATCGTTGTTATTTCCTACGTCCACCAGAGGGCGCTTCAGTCCTTACCGTACTTGGATGATTGGGCGCTCACGAGTCCCCCCAAATAAACACTCTGTTTGTTTGTACTCCTCTCACCCCTCCCCTAGGCTGAACCATTTTTTTACAAGTGTTTTTAGGCTATTCCCTGCCCCCCAAAACATTTGCATGTCCGTCCCCATCGGAGCTGTAAACCTTGATTGCCCAGAGGCAGAGCGCCCCTCCCTCTCAGTCCCTTCCTGGACCTAAAAGGCGTCCTGCCAAGTCCAAACCTAGCACGGGGATGGTCCAGGACAGTCTAGCCTCAGAGAGACCCCTTTTGTAGAGCTCAAGGATCAACGATTAGTACCTGAAAGGCCAGGGGTTTTTTGAACAAGACCCCAAAAATTTCAGTAAGTTACCCAGGGCCTGGGGCTGAGGGACACAGACCAACATTTTTCGAGGTCGTTGCTGGGTGTCCACAGACTTCTGGCTGTACAGTGTATGTCCATAGATGGGCGGGCCAACAGATGGTCTGATGGATTTATGGTTCCACATCTGAGAGAGGGTGAGATGGTAAGTGCCTGATCAGTTGCCATGGTTAATAAGAGGCGATAAATTGAGGTCTGTGACTGAGACGGGGGAAGAGCGGCTGCGTTTCGGAGATAACGCTCGTTCTGCTGTGGGGGAGCGACCCTTTAGGCCGTGCAGCGACTTCAGAAATACAAGAATGCACCCCTGAAACTGTCTGGACCAATCAGAGGAGAGGAAAATGACATCATTGGCGTCTGGGATTGAAGGAGCTGTTGGTAAATTCGCCGCCTTTTCCTTTCTCCCCAGTAGGAGGCGATATTATATCCCCAATAAAACACTCTGCGTTCTCAAGCTGCAGCCAGTTTGGCTGTTTTTATATTTATTTAGGAATTACTTAATTAAGCTTCGGAGCCCCCTCGGTAAAAGTGGTACAGGTATATTATCAGTGGAATATCGTACCGTATCGTATCGTATCGTATCGTATCGTATCGTACCGTACCGTACCGTACCATATCGTATCGTATCGTATCGTACCGTATCGTATCGTACCGTATCGTACCATATCATATCGTACCGTATCGTATCGTACCGTATCGTATCTTATCGTATCGTATCGTATTGTACCGTATCGTATCTTATCGTATCGTATCATATTGTACCGTATCGTATCGTATCGTATCGTATCGTATCGTATCGTATCGTATCGTATCGTACCGTATCGTATCTTATCGTATCATATCGTATCATATCGTACCATACCATTTCATATCGTACCGTATCGTATCGTATCGTACTGTATCGTGGCGCCCTTTCCCTTAATCAGCACTAATGTTATTTTATAGCGCTCCTTATTCTATGTGTTCTATCTTAAAGATAAACATGCGCGCGCGTGTGTGTGTGTGTGTGCGTGCGCGGGCGCGTGTGTGTGTGTGTGTGTGTGTGTGTGTGAGACGTAAACCTCTTACAGTAAGCTGATTCCAGATCCTGATCTAACTTTCCTTTCCAGCTGCTCTAGGTACTACGGTTTGTTTCTCAAAGCACCGAGGGTTAAAAATAGTCTCTGAATAAAGCAAACCCGCCCATTTCTCACCGCTTACGGCCGACACTCTGTTCTCGTACAGCTTTCTACGCGGGTTAACGTACGTAACGTCTTATGCTCGGTTCCTTTTCATCCGGTCAGTCCTGTTTCAAGGTCCAAACGTCCAGTCAGCGCTGCCGATCCACGTGCAGAGGCGGGAGTTTAAGAAACGGAAAATCCCTCGTTTGAGTCATGGTTGCCTTGTCTGCTTATCTTATGCAATTTGGGGATTATTTTTTCTCTATAGTCGATTATGGATATTGGTCGGGTTGCGGGATTTTTTCTAGAGTTTGCTTTCTCTCTCTCTCTCTCTCTCTCTGTCTCTCTCTCTCTCTGTCTCTCTCTCTCTCTCTGTCTCTCTCTCTCTCTGTCTCTCTTCCTCTCTCTTTCTCTCTTCTCTCTCTCTCTGTCTGTGTGTGTGTGTGTGTGTGTGTATCTCTCTCTCACTCTTTCTCTCTCTGCCCCTCTCTGTCTCTGTCTCTCTCTCTAATCATTCATCCCTTGGTTCTCTGTAATTCAGTTTTAATAACCGAAGGCTGTCGTTTATCACAGTATTGATGATTCTCAGGTCAAACAAAGGTCTATGTCCAAAAGGGGAAAAAGCACAGTCGATGTACAGACAAAAAGGAAAATGTACTAAAAAATCTAGCATGCATTGGAATTCAAATTAACTTTTTTAAATTATTTGTTGTCTTTCTTCCTTCTCCCTGCTACTCTTCTGTTTCCTTCCCTTTTTTCCATCCTTCATTCTTGTTTTTTTTTTCTCTTTTTATTTCCCCTGTCCTTGACTCCTTATTTTCCCATCCTTATTTACTTCTCCCATTTAGTTTGACCTTTTCACATTCCATTTAAATTCCTAACTTTCTCTCTTTGTTTGATTATTTAAGTAGATAATTTTCTTCCTTAATACTTTTATTCATTCCTTTATTTCACTCGTTATGTTTTCTTTCCAAGTGAGCTTTATTCTTACTCATCTTTTCTTATGTTTGCTTTCTTTTCTATTCATTCTTTTCTCACATTCTTTCCTTTCTTCCTGTTGCATTTATTTAGGTTTTTTTCCTTCCGTTTTTCTTCTGTTTTTCATTTCCTTTGTTGTTTAATTCCTTTCATTCACATTTTTTTTATTTCTTTCCTTCAGCCTTCTTTTTCTACTCTTCCTTTTCTCACCATTTACTTCTCTCTGCTTTTCTTACCTTTTTCAATTTTATATTCATTTCTATCTTTCTCTTGTTATTTACTCGATGATTTAATTAGCTTCTTCTTTTCTTCCTCAGTCTTTTATTCAAACTCTACTTCCTGTTTTCTTTCCCTGTGAGCTTTATTCTCATTCTTCTCTTTTCATTCGCTCTTTGCTTCTTCCTTCTTTTTTCACTTCTTGTTTTCTCTTATTCTTTCCTTGATATGCGTTTTTATTTTTCCTCTCTTATTTCTTTATTTTGTTCTTTCACTCTTCCTTTTCTTTCTTTCTCCTCCCTCCCTTCTTTTATTTTTTCTTTGTTTTTTCAATTTCTTCCTTTTTGTTTTCTTTCATTCTTTTTATTGAATTCTATCTTGTTCTATTTCTTTTCTTTACTTCATTATTTTTTCCACTGATCTGCTTTTTTCTGTCGTTCTTACCCCATTAAATGTAATTTCTATCTTTCTCGCATTATGTAAATGATTATTTACACTTATCTGCATTTGCACTCATCTCCTGTAGTATTGCCCATAGTCTTATGACAGGATTTGTTAGGGGCTGACTATCCAGAGCAGTGCCCAGGCGGCAGGCAATTAGGCTTAACCATCTGTCTGCCGGTAGCCATGCACCGTCACCCAGACCTAACTCTATTAAA